>JAQIXV010000404.1:0-39094 GCA_034700625.1 Tectocepheus velatus | reverse complement strand
TGATTCAAAAGTTGTTCTCAAAAATAAGTCAAATAAGAGTTATGTCGGACTCAATACGGATAACGAAAACCAGACGAAGATATTGAGACCCAAAAGAAATCTTCGCTCGAATTCTAATCAAACGGAAAGTGATTGCAATCAAAAGAAACCAAAATATGATTTCAAATCAAAGCCCGAAAAGAATCTTAACGTCAATACTGGAGGCAATCAAATGATAAACAAAGAAAACAAAAACAACAACATTTCAGAGCTCTCCCGAGTCATAGGTTTGCCAAATATGGGGAACACCTGTTATATCAATTCAATAATTCAGGGTTTGACTCATTTAATGTCAAATCTGTTTATAATTTGATGTTTTGTTTCAGTTTTACGAATCACTCCCGGAATCAAACAATTCGTTTGTTTTCTCAATAAAACCATTGAATCCAATAAAAGTAGTGAACGACTGAAGCCATCGAACAGACAATTGATTTCAGGATTACATAACGTATTGTCTATTGTTTCGTCTCTTATTTTAATCACTTTTTTGACAGATTTTGGTTCATTTTGGTGAACAAGAAGTGAACAAAACGTCAGACCTCTCTGTTATTGAGTCAAAGATCTCTCAACTCATTGAATGCGATGATATTAAGTGAGTTTTCCTTTGATTTTAAGTAATTTTGATATAATTTTGATAATTAAGGAATCGATTCGAGTTCGGCCAACAACAGGATTGTCACGAATTCCTCAATTGGCTCATAAATGAACTCAACTCTTACGTCGGGATACTTTTCTCGAATAATATCAATTCAAGTTCTTCCAGAAGAAAGACTTTTGAATCGAAACAGACTTTTAAGGGTTTTGAAGGGGTTATGCTCCGCAAAGTCGTGTGCAATGAATGCCATTATTGTAGTCTAACTCACGACTCATTTGCAGACATTCAGATCCCTCTCTGTATGAGCGAAGACTCGACAGACATTCCAGAGTTTAAAAGTTTTTCTGAAATAATTCATAAAATGGATTATCTCAGAGACGACAATATGTTTGACTGCCATAACTGCTTGAAGAAGACGAACGCTTCGGTCTTTCATTCAATAGAAACTCTACCGAAAATATTGACGATATTCTTGAAAAAGCCGTTCGAATACAACCAAATAACGACTCGAAACGTAAAACCAATGAAAAAAGTTTTTAGAATTCCTTTCGATATCGAATACTCCAAAGAAAAAAAACTGATTCGATACTCATTATATGGATTTGTGATGCATAGCGGGGCCGACATCAATAATGGACACTACTATGCAGTCATTGATTCATCCCTTCGAACCCAAAGAGTCAGAAAAGATGAGTGCAGTTGTGCTCGAAATGTGTTGGCAGACAACGGATGGATCAAAATAAACGATCACAGAGTGAGTAGAGTCAGTGACAAACTGTTAAACAAACTTTTAGATGACGACAGTATTGCTATCACTCCTTATTTGGCTTTTTATCATCGAATCAACTGACAAATGACTGTCAAACAAATGGATCTATTCTTTGACAAAACAGAAAACTCGATAAATATTAATACTATAAATATTTTGATTAATATAATGTTATTATAAAGTAATTCGATTTACTTTTCACTCATTTTTTACTTTCATTTAAAAGTTATAAAAAATATTTTTTTATGTTTTTAATATTCATTGAAATATAAATAAAATGTTTGAATTTCCTTTGATTTACGATTTCATTGAAAGTTATTTAAAAAAAAGTTCTAAAAAGTAATGCTTTGAATTTGTTTTCAATAATACCGAAAGAGTTTAATAAAACGATTTAATTCTTAACGTAAACTCATTATACAGTTTATAAACTTTAAAACTGTTATCAAAACTAAAACATAATATTTATATATATTTTGAATTTAATATACAAAACAAATAAATGTAGCGATAGTTCAGGAAATTTAAATGCGATATAAATGATGCGATTGAACCACATTTAGAGCTACCATTCGATCCAATTCTTGAAAACAAAATCTCAACAACAGATCGATTATTGAATAAGTAATCCATTGATTAGTTGAAGGAATTGTCGAGTTTTGGCTTTCGATGTCTTCTCAGTTCAACGGATCCATTGCCTCAATAGTGAACTCGTCGTTACCGAAAGAGAGGCCTCGACTGAACCCATCCTAAAGCCAAACACAAATCAAAAGCTTGAGAAGAGATGTGAAAAAGAGTTGAAATCTTACCCTCATTTCAGCCAACTTTTTATCGATAGCACCGATAGCTGTCTCAAGTTCTTGAGCGCCGAACTGTCCCATTCCGAACGGGTCTTTACTGCCGGCCTCACAAGTGAACGGCTCACTACCGAATATGTCTTTTGCAGAGCCATTAGTTTTGGGTCCATTTTTGGCCACTTTCTCAGCCGTCGTTTCATTAGACGTTTGGAAAGCATTTGCGCGCGGATTGAAGTCTTCCTCCATTTCATCAAAATTAAGATTTTCTAGTTTTCGACCCACAGTTGGCTTCGTTTGAGTCACGTCTAAGTCCAACAAATTTATTGATTGATTTCCAGTAAAACTACGGTTTAGAGTCCGCGGAAGAGCACTGGGAGGCGGTTGAAGGGCTGGTAAAGACTGTGCCGGCGCTCTCTTATCAATTTTGTCGATAGAGTCTCCATTGGAATGAAAATTAGTTTCACTGAACGAAATACTTTCGTTATATTGTATTGAATTGTCGTTTGATTTGTCGCTATTTTGTTGGCTTTCGTTGATCTTAGCCTTCAATTCGCTATTTTCGAGTTCCAATTCTCGAACTCTTTTCTGGAGAATCATTAGCTGTTTCTTCATTTCGAGATCTCTTCCGGAACTCTCTAAGAACTTACGATACGCCAAATCAAACGCCTGACCAATGGTTAGAGTGATCTCTTCGGCCAACTTATCGCTTACGAAAACAAAACAAAAATGTTTCTCAGAGTCCGACTCTTTAGCGATAAAACTGAAGAACTTTTTCTCTGACTTGTCGTCAGCGCAATAAGAAATTCTATGCAAAGGAAACTGATGGAGGATTCTCTTGGTTTTGGGCTCTTGAATGGCCACTCCATCAATAGAAATAGTCAGCTCTACTTTCGGTGTCTTTGATCCTAAAGTCAAATCAAAATTACGATTAATTCAATTCACATAAAAAACAAATACATTCTTTCAATTCATTTATTTCATTAGATTTAAGAAAATAATTCAGAAAAGGTTTGAATCAAATCCAATACTAAGACCTTAAGAATAACTCAAAGCTTAGAATTTTGCATAAAATTAGAAAAACATTAAATGTTTTGGAATTTTCAGAACCGTTCCAATAGTATTGGAATCATTGGTTTCTTGTCTTTTATTTGAGTCATTTATATGAGAAACCAATTTGTTTTGCGCACCGGTAGTGGTGATAGTAATTGTCTTATTTACAGAAATCATTTTGAATAATCATTTGTAAGACTCCCCTATGAATGGAGAGACAATATCCCCCATCATTGCCATCAAAGTCCTATTCTTTGAAGCTTTTCCATCATTTGATTAATAAAAACAAATTGTTTTTATAGTTTAATTATAAGGGAAGGGAAGGGTTGCAACTCATGTGAGGGACCACTCATTAGGTCCTCAAATCTATTAATTTTGGTTCAATTCTAATATCAGAAGAAATTTAATGTCAGAAAAGTTTTTGAGAAAAAGTATTTCACTTAAAAATAGTTTATTTGAAAGAGATTTTGATATCAGAGAAAAATATTGTTTGAGTTTCTGATAAATAGATTAAATAATAATTTTGAGATTTGGCCAAACCTTCAGCTCTTTTGAGGTGTTGATTGAACTTAAGTTTTCTGATGCCTTCCTTAACCACTTCAATACCCTTTGGAGACTCGACATCAGTATTGCCCAAAAACTACAAACCAATTGAGTCAACAGTTTGTCACTAATTGTCCGATAACTGGATTCAGTCAATACATACTTTGACGACATAAGCGACGTGTCCTCTGGCCAGGGCTTCCGGTGGATGTATCCAAACATTTTTTGATGATATCTTCACATTATTGACATTTTTATTCCCATTTTGAGCCCATTTTAATATTGAACTCTGTTTTATCATTTTTTAAGTAATATTTCTCTGAAAAGAGTCTTAATTTTCATTCAAAATAATTAAAATGATTGCAATTAAAGCATATCTTATATCAAAACTATTATTATTATTATTATTACATAAATCTATTGTATGACTAATGTATGAAACTATTACTGCAAACAAATAATAGTTCAAAACTCAACTCAAATCAATTCATTTAACAACTGATGACGTAATGACTTAAGGCGTGAATCTCTTTCACAAAACTCTATTAGAGGTCTTGTCTTTGGTTGGCATTCAATTGGGACACCAATCAAACAGGTCTTTGTGGCCCCAATTCACTCACAATTAAAGGTTATGTCATTATTTTTATAATGAATACTATCAATAGGAAGGGAGGGAGGGAGGGAGGGAGAGAGAGAGAGAGAGAGAGAGAGAGAGAGAGAGAGAGAGAGAGAGAGATTTAATGCGGAACTGAAGACAACTTGAGGATAGAAAATAGTTTGACAAATAAAAGAGATAAGGAACAATTTATATTATGTTAACTGCAATTTAATACAATAACACATTTAATAAAGTGATGAACTATTATAGTGATAGAGTGATCCATAGACCAGACCATACTTTTTCTACTGCTTTTCTTTAGCTCTTCTTTAAATTTATTCGTTTTTTAACAACTAATTGTCTAATGATGTCATTCATTAGTTGATTAACTGTTAAGAAACTATAAAATTGAAAAATCCCTTCTCTTTTGAATAAATCATTTGTAAACTACCTTAATTTTATTGATTGAGCTTGATAAAATTACAATATAAACAAGGTATAGGAAGAATAGCGAGTTTTACTCGAGTTGTTGTTATGTAAGAGTTATGTTATTCATTGAAAGATAGCTCGAACTCAAACACATCACTAATGCTTAGACGAAGTGTTTATTTTGATTGCATTTCCTATACTATAGTAAAACAACATTTCATTTATAACCAAATCTTTTTTAATTGAATAAATCGGATGAAAAACAATTATTTAAATCTGAATCTCAAACAATGTCTTCAATTCGAAAAAATAATTTAAAGTGATTTTCGGGTCAATTGTCATAAATATGTATTCCTCTGAACCGATGCTGTCATCAAAAGCCACCGATTTATCCAATAATTTGAATGATTTGGAAGATTCGCAAAAATATAACTTAAGGTCGGGTCAGGTATTTAACGGCTGCCCTCCCGACCCCAGGGTTCAGGTCTGGCTTTGATTGTTATATCAAATTATTCGATGTCTTAATGTTTGGATTGTTGTCCAACAGATAGAACTCGAAAACCTAAACACTTCGACGGATCTGATCAACAAATTGGAGGTCGAACTCAATGTATGTCCAATTTGTTGGATATTTATCTTTTTCTGAGTACTTATATATTAAATGATATGAAATACAAGACTTTTAATCATTTGATAGGATTATAGAAACAATTTTCGGGTACTTCTCAGCGATTCCTCTCAAAAGATCGCAGAATTGGCCAAAAAACTGGGGGCTTGTGTTGAGAGGGCCCGTCCCTACTATGAGGCCAGGATTAGAGCTAAAGAATTGCAGTCCGAGACACAGAAGGCAGCCTTTGAATACGAGAGGGCCTCGAGTACTCATTTGGTCGCAAAAGAAATGGTTCGGTTGGCAGAAGAAGGACTTCAAAAAGAGGGCAATATATTCGACAGTTCGTGGCAGGAAGTGCTCAACCACTCAACCATTCGGGTCAATCAATGTGAACGCGAAAGGGTTTTACAACAATTGGAACACCAGAGGACTTCTCAGGCATATAACAAATGCGAACAATTAGTATCACAATTACATAAACAACTCAAACGATCCATAGTTAAGGCCAGGTATGAGTCAAATGACACAATTCATACAATTTGTCGTTTTTAATGATTTAATGATTCAATTGACTGAATGTCATTCCCAACAGTCATTCAATTAAACCATTTGTTGTTTTACATGAATTCACTCAAACAATAATTACAGGAATTCCTGACTTTGAATATAATTTTAGTGAAAAATATTCAAATTATTCTTCAAATGAATGAAATCATGATTTGTCTGAAACTTATTTCATTTGATATAAATTATTAGATCAGAGAATCGAGAAAATGCTCATAAATTCTGAGCAAATATTAGTTTGAGATTCTTTTCAATGTTTCTCACTCTCAAAAAATATATCAAATTATTCTTGCTAATTCGGCAAGGTCATTTATTTATTTATGAAATTGTTGCCAAAGATCAATAAATCCAATAGACTTTTGTCGACAACTTCGGTAACCAAATAATCAAATTGTAAAACAAGTAATTATTGGCAACACTTTTCAATGTCTACGGATTTTAATGGCAAACATTGATTCACAAAAAATACTAATTAAACGATTGAAACATTTTTTGGTGATTTTATTCAAACTATAGTTTGGAATCGCGTAGGAATTTATTGCAATTAAATAATGTCACGAATCAGCATCAGTTGCAGTTACTGTAAGTCATCTCTCATTAAAGGATTATTAGATTAAACGCAATCCTTATGGCAGTGATGGCCAACCCTATCAACTCTTTCTATAAATCTTTTGGAATTTGGAATACCGACCCGTTTTCCTAATATAACATTTGACACGAATTGTCCCTTTAATTAGATTTTGCGGTCGTCTGACCCGTTGGCCATCACTACATCACTACTGCTATCAAAGCTTTTAACTCTTGGCACAACTTCTAAGCTTTTGGTTAATAGTTTGCTCACATTTCGGGCTCCAATACTCTCATCTTTTAATTTCCAAAATATTGCACTAAATTTCATCTAATCTAATATTTTTCTAACTTTATGTCTATTTTATTAATTTTTTATTTTCATTCATTCATTAAATTTTAGGCCATATTTTGAAATGAAGGCTCAATTCAATCAGATGTTGGACGTGAGTCACAGAAAGGAGAGTAGATTTTGACCAAAATTTTACACATTTTTTCTGATATTTTTTAGGAACAGATCTGTAAAATACGAACCTATGAACAGAGGGTATCGAAAGCAAAATTAAATTATTCCAAAGCTTTGCAAAGACTCGAAGAAATCAGTGATGAAATACATCACAAAAGGAATTCTATTGACGATCGCAGAGGAGTTGGTGTCGGAGCGGAATCTCCGGTACATTCTTCTCCTATGTTTGCCAAAGCGTTAAGAAAACTGAGTCTCGAATCGTCTCAAACTCTGTCGCAAATGATTCCAACAATTAATTGGTATTCAAGAAGTGATTCCAGAAGTGAAACCAATAGCGAAAGGGATGACTGCGAGAGCGTCGCCGATAGTGTCGCTACGAACGACACTTTAGACGATACGGTTATCGAAAACTTATCCAAAAATTTTAATTATGACTCAGATTTCGATACCGAACCCCAAAAGACTACAATTTTGTGATTTAATTGTTTTTAGTAATAATTTTAAAATAAATTATTCCAGACTTTAATGGATTTGTAACGAAACGTATAGATTCCAGACTTTTATGTGTTTCCCGAAGGCTTTCCCGAAGGCTTTCCCGAAGGCTTTTATAGTGAAAAACATTTATTTAAAGCGATTTTTATGTGATTTTAATAATTTATTTAAGAAAATATGATATTAAATAATATTAAGAAAAGTGTTTATATTATTGTCTTTGTGTTAAAAATTGTCAAAAAAATTGTTTCTGATATGAATTTGTTCCCAAAATCTTGATTTGATCGTCGAATTCGAGATTATATACGATATCATTGCGTTCGACATTAAAACCAGACTTCGATTTATCGAATTTATAGGAAAATACGCTTTGCTTTGAATGAGTGAATCGGAAGGCAGAGCACAACAGAGCCATACATAAGATTACCGCCAATATAGCGATGAGAGCGACGGCCAAATGGAAGGCTAACATCTTATGACTTATATCTGCCGATTGGTTGACTTGAGGTGTAACCGAAGCGCTCAGAAAGTCTTTGGCCCGCAATAGGAATGCGATCTCATTCTTAATTGAGTTTAAGTATATATTCGCGATATGAGTGTCTCCTCTCTTGAGACCACTATCTAATAGACTGACGAAGACATTAGAAGTTTGGTCGCCTTCCTTCAACTCGAAGTATCTGTTCTGCGCTCTTGGATTCAATTCAAAGGCATTATCGATGAGTTCCCGACTAATGAAGTGATAATAAAAATATTCCGAAGTATTCACAGAAATATCAGATCTGTTCCAATAAAACATCTTTTAATTGATTTGAGAGATGGAGAGGTCGACAAACCTGACTAAAACTGTTCCAAACGATAACTCAGCAAAACGTTTGATCATTCCTTTTATGAACAGAGCATAAGAAGTGGTGGCCATCAGTGCTGTCGGTGTTATTCGTCTCATGAGTGGTATATTTGAGAGCGAATCCAAATTAAAACCCTTTCTTCCGACGATTTCACACAAATTGTCGTAAAATTTGATTACATTTAAAGGATTTTGAGATATAAAGACATTATTTGATCGAAATTTGGATAGTTTTAGTTCCACTGAAGACAAGACATCGGTTAAGATATCGACTTCCTGTTCATTATTCTCATCTCTTATGTCAGATATGACTGAATCAGTCATTTTCCAAGTGATCCCAATCGCGTCATCAATACTAAGAGTTGAGTTATGTTTTGGTCCGATAGAGACCAACCAATCGACTGTTGACACTATAATTGCAGACATTTTGCTCAAGAGTTCAAAAAACAATTATAAAATACGAACCCATTTCGTGACCGATAGAGAAGACAAGTCTTGCGATTTGTTTGTGAGCTTTAAATGACTGAACCGTTTCTTTTGCCGACAAATTATCTTTAAATGAGTGGGAAATGAGAACTGCGGCCAAAACTGATGTCCAGATAACCAAAAAGCCGAGCGATAGTGACATAAGAGATAAATGCTTTTGTGGGACGACTACCGACCCTTTGGATCGATAACTGTTTGGACTTTCATTGGTATTGAGTCCACTCCTCGTCAAACCTCTGCCAACCATTTCACTAACTTTTTGTAATTCCTTTGATTTTAAATCAAATCTAAGAAAACATTTTTTATTGAATTTATCTTAAATGACAAAAGCTTTTAAAGAGAAAGACTTTTTGAGCTCCACATAAAGCATTAATTGAGCAAGATCATTCATTCTACTTATAGATGGCACTACCTTTCTTATATGAACAGATTATTCACCAGAATTTGACTCCAGGACCATTCCTTAACATTGACTTTCCCTAAGAACCGCGAAATTATTTAGCAAAATGTCCTGGTCATTGACATAGTCAAAATATAAGCAAGAATCGTTTATCAATTATATGAATCATAAGTTCATTTTTTTCAATAAGAAAATTAAGTTTTTGTTCAAAAGTTTTTCTGTCTTTCGGTCATTCATTCGACAAAATAATACTTCAATTATATGACAAATAATGGTCTAAACAGTGATTCCATTTGAAAATTAGTTTATTTTTATAGAAAAACGGATTAATTGAATCAAAAATGACTTATAAATCGATATTTGGAAGTATTGACTGAAAAATGAATGAATTATTAATAAATTGAAAATAAATTCTATTTTTATCGCTTATATTGATTGTAACAGAAGTCGGTTTCATATGTTTTATTGTATTGAATAAGAGATTCATTTTTCGGACATCTATACGAATGCCGACCAAAGCGTCTGAAGTATTAGAACTCTGGGAAGCGTTGTCTTCATTGACATCAATATCCCTTAATCTGGTTATGAGTGAAATAAAATCGGTTTTCACAGAAAAGGATAGAATAGCTTTGGTTTGATCCACTCGTTGGGCCTCAATATCAATGAAATGATTGAAATAAATCATTTCGTTGGCTATTCTACAGACACCTCGACTCTCCGTCAAACGCAAAGACAACTAAACAAATGAATAATAATTTAAATTCTCATTAATTATGAATCAAATGATTATTACATCAAACGATTGTAAGTCTTCAACACAGATATCATTCCAGTCATCACTTCTAATGATTTCACATTTAATCTTATGACAGACCATACGGTCCTCGATATCATTGGACGGGTAGTAGACTTCAACGGATAGGACAGGACTTCCGTTCAAAGATCTTAACTTGAATTTCAATTTTTTGATATTCGGTGAAAAAGAGGACAGGATTTGACTCAAAATCCCGGAACGAAAGCGAAGGAAAAGTAAATTGTTTTCGGATTTCAATCCACGAAACAAATACTCTTCGAAAATCTCTTCACAACTGACAACAGATTTGACCAAAAATGATGAAAAACTTTGAATACTATCGTTAAGTATTTGCATCTCTTCTGGAGATAATCGGATCAAAAGATTATCTGAATATTTAGTAAAACTTTGGAAAACTTGAATCAAAGCAAAGATTTGTTGAGAGTTTGAGACAATTGCTATGAATTTCATTTTTGTTGATATAATTAAATGATATTTATTTCAATTGATTTCAAATCAAACGAAATATTTTTGAACAAAATTTCTCAAAATTGACGCAATTTTTCAATTCATTCATAACTTTCGTCTTTAAATGTGTGATAAAAGACATCCGTTTTATGAGTCAATCGTTTTAATAGTATTTTAAAATGTTTTGAGACTTTTGACCCCTTTTTGTGCGAAACGTTATTTTTGACGTAAAGTCACTTTTTATTCATTTATTTGTCAACAAATGCGACACAAAAACGATTGAATCGTCTCTTAATTGAATTAAAATCAAAACATTAGAAAAAATTTTCACATAAAGTGATAAACGAAATAAAATTTAATCCTTTGATTGTTTGGAACAAATCCAAGTGATGTTCGGCTCATCGAATAACAAGTCTTTGTTCGGCTCTTCCAATACTAACAGTGCTTTTGGCCAACCTTTGGGTCAACAAAATACTTGTAATCACTTTTTTGTTTAAATTTATTTTAATTTTAATTTTATTTTCATTTTTATCTCATTTTTAGCCGCATTTGGAGTGCAGTCGACCCAAAATACCGGACCTTTTGGCGGAATGAGTGGACAACAGCCGCAACAGTCGATATTCGGGACGGCATCGACTCAGCCATTGTTCGGATCGTCTCAGCCGTCAATCTTCGGGTCGACTCCCAATACGGGAACGACAAACACTTTTGGTCCGCAACAGACGGCCAGCGCTTTCGGTGGAACTTCGACTTCGCTTTTCGGAAACAATCCTCAAAGCAATACATTATTTGGTGGAAACCGTTTTGGGACTAATGCCAGTTCCTCTCCATTCGGAAGCCCTTCAATTAGTTCGACAGTCGCTGCTGTCAGCGGAACGACAATCAAATTCAATCCGACCGCCGGAACTGATACTATGATGAAGAACGGGGTCTCAACTAATATTAATACAAGACATCAATGCATTACATGTATGAGAGAATATGAGACCAAATCTCTCGAAGAGTTGAGACTCGAGGACTACACCGCTAACAGAAAAGGTCCGCAACAGAGCTCTGGAATGTTTGGTAGTACTGCAACACAAAGTTCTAGTAATTTGTTTGGAACCACTTCTGCCCAACCGAACGCCTTTTCCAACCAAACGCCAAATACCGGACTCTTTGGTCAAAATAAGCCAAGTTTTGGATCTCTGGCTCCGACCACATCGACTGCATCGAGTTCTGGTCTGTTTGGGTCTTTCAATCAAAATCAGAATCAGAAGTCATTTTTTGGGAGCACTACATCTTTTCCGAGCGCTCAGACACCGGCTCCAACCACTTCGATGTTCGGCTCCGTTTCGTCATCGAATCCGACTCTAAACAATTCATTCTTTTCGGGAACGACTAATACTACGGCGACTGTTAAACCCCTATTCGGGACAACAGCACAACCACAACAACCCCTTTTTGGTCAGACCTCAACACAGAACACAAGTTTAGGCCAAAAGCCATTATTCGGAACTACGAGTACTTCTGTTCCACAGTTCGGCACAAATACGAGCTCTTTATTCAATACAAACCAAAATACAAATATATTCAGTAGTTCTCAGCCCTCGCTCTTTAATACCGGAAACACTTCGACGAACAATACCTTAAACCAGAAACCGCTGTTCACTTTCAACAATACGTCGACTTTACCATTGAATTCGTCGATCGGTGGGACGGGAGTCACGTCGACTACAGGTCTTTTCGGTAACACTTCATCACTTCCGGCATTTGGTAATACGGGATCACTGTTTGGATCAAATCAATCGAATTTCAATTTTGGTTCAACGAACCCATCATTTCAATCGAATAATGCCTTTCAACCGAATGTTTCACTTCAACAGATGTCCGGCACATCTCAAGGCATTTCTAACGAACAATTGGTAACCCGTTTCCAGACCTTTCCTTATGGAGATTCGCCTCAATTGCAAATCGATGTAACGGTTCCTTCAAATTCAAAGATGAGCACAAAGTTCACGACTGATCCCAAAACACTAAATCAGTATAAAATAAGCGCCAAAACGATTGATAACAGACCGCAACGGTTTGTCAACAACTCTTCAAAAATCAATACAATGCTATTCGATGGTCTCGAAGACGACAACTCTTCTGAGAATAAGTCAGCGAAAGACATATTCGTTCGGCGAAGAAATATCAAGAAATTGGTGTTTAAACCGAAGAACAACTCAACGATGTCTGATCTGAATGCGTCCCAAAACAGTTCAAACAATTCTTCGTCTTTTATCATAAAATCTCAACAAAACACTGGAAATCAATTCAATGATTCGATCGCTTCTAATATGACTGTCAATGAGTTCATGAGAAGAGACGCAACTTTTGCCAAACAAATGGAAACAAATCCGAAATCGCGTCTTACGATCTCTCCCTCAGATAAAACAGATTTAGAAATCAGTTCTGAAGATATATTCCTCGCCGGCGAACGAATCAATGAATCGGAACATTATATGACGGCTGTCCCCAAATGTGGTGTAATTCTGACCCGAAGTGATTACTATACGTTTCCTCCGTTAGAAGAATTGGACAATTATTACGACCCGTCGACAGACACTTGTGTTGTCCCCAACTTTACTGTCGGTCGACACGACTACGGCTCTATCTATTGGGACCAACCGATAGACGTGAAGGGATTGAATTTGGATCAATTGGTTCACATAAGACGTAAAGAAGTTATTGTATATCCCGACGAAGACATGGCTCCCAAAGTGGGTGAAGGTCTGAACAGATCGGCTCAAATCACTTTAGATCAGGTCTGGCCCATCGATAAGACAACGCATGAGATAATCAAAGATAAGGAACGATTGCGAGCCATGAGATACCCCGAGAAAGTGGAGGCGTCGACCGTCAAATTGGGCGCCACTTTCAAAGAATACAGACCAGACTCTGGCAGTTGGGTCTTCACTGTTAAACACTTCAGTAAATATGGATTATTGGAAGACGACGACGAAGAAGAAGATATTCCTCAAACAGAAACCATTCAGAAAACTATTCCAAAACAAACCGATTTAAGACAAGTTATCGACAATAAGAAGAAGTTATTCTCTGAACAAATGGAAGAGAGAGACATCGATTACAGCTCTGTCTTAAAAGACATATCTTCTAATGCTTTTGACAAAAATGTTGAGAACAGAGATATTCCTCTGCAGTATCTGTTCGATGAAGAAGACGAAGAGATGTACGGCAACGGCGCCGACCAGTCAATCAAATTGACGTCACAATTATCGTCAGAATACAGTGATATCAATAAAATGCGTTCTCTTTTCGACGATTATGAAGAAGGAGTGTCCAAAAAGACCAAAACTTATCCAATCATTTCATCTCAAAGAGAATCCAAAGGAAAGTTGTTTTCACCTATTCTTTCATCGATTGGTCGACCGATAGTTTCCAAGAGAAGAGAGCTTTCATTTGTTGCAGACGTTTTCGCCGCCGAAAATAAATTGATTTCTGACATCAGTTCCGTCTGTTTATCGAATTCACCTAAACTTCAGTTCTTCAACGGATCCCGAAATTTCATTTTGACTAAAGGGTCGACTGTTCTCATCTGTGAACTCAATTTGTTTGAATTCAATGCTTCAGTTGTCGACCGTTTCGACAAACAATTCAAAGAGAACTCAAATTTGATCCAATCTTCTGACGAAACAACTGTTCCTTTTGTCGAAACTAAAGAATTCGCTAAAAATTCATACAATTCGTTGAGTTTAGAGCTTTTAGTGGAAACACTGTTCGGACCGTTAACTGAAGTAACGCCTTAT
This sequence comes from Tectocepheus velatus, assembly GCA_034700625.1. Lineage (NCBI taxonomy): Eukaryota > Metazoa > Arthropoda > Arachnida > Sarcoptiformes > Tectocepheidae > Tectocepheus > Tectocepheus velatus. The sequence continues at coordinate 24,796 of JAQIXV010000404.1, read as the reverse complement.
GCCTGTCATCAGCAGAAAATCGATAGAATCCTGAATTGGCTCTTCTCTGCCAATAAGAAACTATTGATTCCCAAAAAGAGTTTCTCAAAAATAATACACTATTTATCTGCAAATCAATTGGAGTCGGCAGTAGAGGAGGCCCTCAACTATCAAAACCCACGTTTGGCTTCTCTTTTGTCTTTTGGAAACTCTATAAACAAAGATTCGATTATAAGTCAATTGGATTCTTGGAAGCGATCCAAAGCAGACCTTTTTATTGAATACGATTTAATTAAAATCTATGTTTTGATGTCAGGTCTTATCGAATGGAAACTCAGTAATCAAACGGTTGTTAAAGTATTGGAAGGCCTCAAATGGACGCAACAGTTGGCTCTTATTCTTCTCTATAAAACTCCTCCAGAGGTTGACAGCAATGAATTGGGTCTTAATTTGTTGTCGACTTCAATATCATGTCTAACAGTAAAACCAGAAGAAGTCGAATACCACTTATTATCTTCAAGTAATCCATGGGTTTCATTGTGTTGGTCTCCGTCACCACTGGACGCCTGGTTTCTTCACGAATCGCTTCGAGCCTTTCATGTTATGCTCGACGACAACGATTCGACCACTTATTTGAGTGATTATATCCACAGTTTGATTGCCTCACAATTACCAGACATTCGTTGGGCCTGTTTTGTGGCCACACATATTAAAAACGATGTCATCAGACAAATGATTGTCAGAGAAATCATTGCCAGAAATGGAAGACTTCTTAAGGAAAATATCGATTTGAAAGAATGGCTTTTGGATGAATTGCACGTCCCGTCCAAATACCTGTCCGAAGCTCTGGCCATAGAATCGAAGGCCACTTTCGATTACACGAGTCTTGCGTTGAATTTGATTGAATGTAAACAATGGGGTGAAGCGCACGACATACTCATTGAATGGGTTTTGCCTCAAATGATAATCAATGAACAAAACCAATCAATTGAAGAATTGATGGCAAAATTGAAGCCCAATTCTCATCTGATAACGAACTGGTATTCGAACGGCGCCCACATCTATGAGACTTATCTCAAGTGTCTGAAGGGGTCTAACATTGAAGACATAAAAGCCTTTAATATCCATCAATTGAAGTGTTATACTAAAAGACATGTCTTATGTCAGAGCGAAATGACCCGAAAAGTCAATATTATATTTTCAGAGCTGAGCGGAGGACAGTTTGCTTACAACACTCCCATTCCTGACGATTACGCACTCATTGAACTTAAAGTCAATGCGAAAAATCTTATCAAAAGTTTGGCTTAAAAACTATTAAATGTTTGCCTCAACTATTAATTTCTTTGGAATCTAATGTTTTTTCCGATTTATTCGATTTAATTGTATTTCAATTAAAATATTCAATAAAATATTTGTTATTTTCAGTCAAAATAACAAATTTTTGTCTGTTTTTCATTCAATAAAATTAATTAAAACATAATTTTCTTTGATTTTAAAGACAGAGAAGTTTTTTGTAATGAATTGACATTTGATTTGAAGATTTAGCGAAAGGACCACAAAATGAATAATATCTTCGAATGGCTTCTCGAATGTGATTCGGAGTAATACAATAGGAGTGCGCCTCAAATGACAGCTTCGAGTTATCAACTCTTTTACGTTTTTTTGTCTTTTGGCCATCAATTGAATTAATTAATGGATTCTTTGACATAGATTTGGATTGAGTGCTGAAAAAAGGACTGTTCGGAGAGGAATATGAACTGAAAGGGTCTTCGCTATCAGATGTTTGACCGCTATTTGTGTTATTGTGAGGAAAGTCTTGTTTAAGCATTTTGTGGGGCAATACAGAGGTTAACGGATCACAAATATCGCGCTCTAAGTCTTGTTTGACTAAAAGAGACAAATCGACGATCTGTGAGACCGTCTCTTTCGCCAAATATTGTAACACTTCGAGAGCCAAAGCATTTGGTTTTATCTCAAGAGTCGAGTCCTTCATCAGCCAATCCCTGAACTTTGAGGGACGGCTTTTGTTGGCGAAACTCATTTGTCGACATTCACTGAACTTCATATAATTAGATTCTGTCATAGAGTTTGTCATTCTATCGGTTCTCATATTCCTCTCGTTTTTGACGCCATCGACAAAGTTTTCATCGAAAACGACGAGAAGAGCCCCCGAACTGTCGATTGAACTCAAGAAGTCATAACAGATTTTCACTCGTTTTGTCTGTTGTGGAGGTTTTGGTGTCAACTCATCGGTGGCTAAAGAATTGTTGGCAACGGAACTGTTGTCACATAAATTATCATCGATTGGGTTATTAGTGTTTGTGTTGTCATAAATGTCTTCGTCTTCAATGGATCCCAATTTGAGTTGAGTGTCCAACCGTTGCTTTGAGTCTTTGGCGGACAAGTGTTTGACTAATCGACATAACTTTGTTCGGTCGGAACGCATCAAAAACAAGAGTTCTTCGACTCCTATAAAACGGGATCCTCTGCTCTGCGCCACGAAATTGGCTTCAGATAAAAGAGTTGTCATCTGTTGATGAACTATACTCTCTATGAGTTGCGCCGATTCATAGAGTGGTCGCTCGTAATCACCGAAAGAGAACATCATTTGTTGTATTTCTTGGGTATAACTCGTTCGGGAACTACTGACTGACCACTTGGAACCGATTGGAGACGACAGCAATTCATCTAAAGTCGGATTATTTATTGACATTTCAATTATAATCAAAAGATGTGATCAAAACAGTAGTGAATCTCAATTTGTGTCAACAGATGTCACACAAACTCTCGTAAACTTAGAAAATTAAGTGCAAATTGAGAGGGTTTTAAACGTCTATTGAATAGCATGTGGGAGAGAGAGTCTTCTTGGTAAAAGAAAGGGTTAAATTTCATTCCTATCTTTTCAATACTAAAATTGTGTTCGACAGTGAAGTGTCATTGAAAGGGTCATTAAAAGGGTTATTGAAGTTTAACTTTTGCCTTTATATGCATTTTTCAGACCACAGTCACTGTCCTCTGTTTTGCACTTTTTGCACAACTATTGGGAGATTATCGATAATAAGGATTATAATAAGGATATAGTTTATCGACAATTCTATCAGATTCTGTACCAGAGTTATAGATTTGATGACATTTGAATCGACCGTAAAATTCATTTATCAATATTTATAACTCAATTGATGTCAACTGAGTGTCAGCACTGATTCAACCCTTTATTCCTTTCAATTGATTTACTGCTCTTTTAATCAAAAATCTCATAAAATTCTTATCAAATAAAATAAATGATAAAATAGTGACTAAAGTCAATATAAAAATCATTAAGTAATGGAATCATTAACATTAGCATTAACATTGTAGAATAGCCTTGCTAATTACAAATCAACTTGGAATATAGTTATCTCAAATTAATAATTACCTGATTAGTGATAAGTCGGTCAGTTTTTGTCAGAATATGTCAATAGTTTTTAGATTCAAATGATTTGATTAACGTTTAAAAACAATTTAATAATGAAATCGATATTAAAATAGATTCTAATTATAATAGTTTACAGATTTGAACGAAAATCATATTTGGTTTTTGTATCTGAAATACTCGTAAAACTAAACATCAAAAGAAAGATAATCTCCGAAGGGATCAGAGTTTAAAAGACTAGTTTCGCATATTTTTCAAAATTTGCTGCAATTTTAAAATAAAATGCAATTTTGGAAAAAGATTTGATCGAAAAGTAGTTAAATATAATAATTATTGTCATTATCTAAAAGTTTGGTCAATCATTCAATTGTTGAAATACTTGTCGAACAGAATCAAAGACTTGATTTTTAGGCTGAGATGCGTTCACTTTACGGACTAAATTCAAGTCTTCGTAATATTTAATTATCGGTAAAGTATCGCATAAATAGGTATTAATTCGTTTGTTAAGACTCTCAACGTTATCATCACTGCGTCCACTGCCGGCCAGTCCTCGATTGAGACACCGCTCAACGCATACATCTCGAGGACAATCGAAGAACAGAACAAACTTGAGGTCGACTTTGGATGACATCTGTGTCTGCCATCCCTCCAAGTTATTAGCGTTTCGGGGAAAGCCGTCGATAAGAAACTTTCCTCTCGAGGATTGATCGCCAGAACCGCTTTGTGAGGCTTTCATCGCTTTTTCAAGCAATTGACAGGTGATCTCAACCGGAACTATAGTCCCATTCCTTATATGGTTTTCAATGAGTTCCCCATATTCTGAGCCCTCGGTATTCCTTTCGGCTCTTAAGAGATCGCCGGCACTCAAGTGAACGAAACCGAACTCCTATTTGAGTCAAACTTTAACTTATTATCTGATATTTGTGAACAACTTCTATATATTTGACTGAATGTCATAAAATTTTTTTAAAACATTCACTGAATTGGAGGATAGGGTTCAGACGGGATTGGAATCAGATCTAAATGTGATATAAATATGAATACCTTACAAATTAGGTCACATTGAGTCCCTTTTCCAGCTCCGGGTCCGCCTAAAACAAAGACAACCAAAGGTTTATTTGAAGACATTTTTCGGTAAATTTGGAGACCAGAGAGAGATAACACTTTCAGATAAGATAAAGATTTCGATAATATCATCAAAAGAGAGATCACTTGTCCTCAAAATTGTAATTCAATTCAACGAATCGTATTTAAATTGATTTCTTTTAATTTAAAATTTTTAAATTTAAATGAATTTAAAAAAAATTGAAAATTAAATGATTTATAAAATTATTTAATTCATAAACTTCTCTCTCTTTTGAGATGAAAAGCCAACAAAATATTTTATGAATCAAAACATATAATACGTTATTCAAGAATAGAGTGATTCACTCGAAAAGGATTTATAAACAAATTTTTTATTTACTTTTAATTAAATTCAAACAAAATTATATATTTGACTAAAAAAATGAATGAATAAATTGTTGAATGAATAACTAAAAATAGATCTGAAAACATTTTGGCACAATGAATGTACAAGTACAATTATATAAATATCCACTTATGAATGAAAAGATGGTCACCTTTTTATGAATCAATGTTTTGTAGACACATGTGTTCAAAGTTGAGCCAAATATTGCAATATTTAAGTCTTATTACAAAAAGTTGAATCATTTTTACCAAGAAATGGATTCAACAAAAGAAAAGTTTGTTTTAATATTTCTTTTGATTTGAAAATAATTTTTAATTAATTTATAGTTCGGAACAAATCGGTGGTGAAGTGATGTCCAAAAAAGGTCTCAAAAAACAACAAAAATTGGCCGAAAAGATGGCGAAGAAAAGCGAAAGAATCGGTTCTCAAAATGAGAGCAAAAATTTAGAGGAAGAGACTGAAGACGTTTCTAAAGGAATGTATGGCTTCTCACCAATGATTCAATCGACTGATAAACCGAATAGAGTTCTGATTTCTGTCAAACAAATCGATAAATCGATGGACAATAAGACAGTTTGGATGAGAGGACGTCTACATACAAGTCGTGCCAAAGGAAAGCAATGCTTTTTTGTCTTAAGACAACAACAGTATACCATCCAATGTTTGGCCGCTGTTTCAGAGACGGTCTCTAAATCGATGGTTAAATTTGTTGCTTCGGTTACTAAAGAATCGATTGTAGACATCGAAGGAGTGGTGAAGTCTGTGCCCAACAAAATCGAGAGCTGTAGTCAACAGGACGTAGAACTTCACGTAAACCGTTTGTTTGTGATCAGCTCTTCTGAACCACAGCTTCCGCTTCAGATAGAAGACGCCTCCCGTCCAGACACTGAAGATGTCGAAGAAACTAATGATAGCGAAGGTCTGACTATTCGTGTAAACCAAGACACGCGACTCAATAACCGAGTGATTGATTTGAGAACCCCTACGAGTCAAGCAATTTTCAGATTAGAGGGTGGAGTCGGAAATCTGTTTCGACAATCACTTGAAAAGAGGGGTTTCGTTGAGATCCATACCCCGAAGATAATCCCCGCCGCGAGTGAGGGCGGGGCCAATGTCTTCCGTGTTTCGTACTTCAAAGGCAACGCATATTTGGCGCAATCGCCGCAACTTTACAAACAGATGGCAATCGCCGGTGACTTCGGTCGGGTATATACAGTGGGGGCAGTGTTTAGGGCGGAAGACTCTAATACTCACAGACATCTCACAGAATTTGTTGGACTCGACTTCGAAATGGCTTTCAATTACCACTACCACGAAGTCCTCGATTTAATCGATTCTCTTTTTGTCGATATTTTCAAAGGACTCGAAACCCAATTCGCCGACGAAATCGCGACAATCGCTCGTCAGTACCCCTCCGAGCCCTTCAAGTTTTTGGAGCCTTCGCTTCGATTGGAGTTTGCGGAAGGGGTTCGGATGTTGAGAGAGGCCGGCGTTGAGATGGGAGACGAGGAGGACCTGACAACTGCTAACGAAAAGCTTTTGGGAAAACTGATTAAAGCCAAATATGACACCGATTTCTATATTTTGGACAGATTTCCGCTCGCAGTCCGTCCTTTCTATACAATGCCTGATCCCTCAAATCCTGTAATTATTTAAATTGAAAAATGAGTTTCTAATCATTTTTTATAAATTTAAGAAATACTCGAATTCATACGATTTGTTTATGAGAGGGGAGGAAATCATGTCCGGCGCCCAACGCGTCCACGAATACAAACTCCTTATAGAGCGCTCGAAACTCCACTCAATCGGTATTTTTACAATTTTTTTTCAATTTTTGTTTAAAAATTTGAATGAATTTCAGATTTGGATACCATTAAGGGTTATGTCGATGCGTTCCGTTATGGATGTCCTCCTCATGCGGGGGGAGGTATAGGTCTGGAGAGAGTGACAATGCTTTACTTGGGTCTCGACAACATCAGAAAGACCTCTCTATTCCCGCGCGACCCCAAACGAGTTACCCCTTAATAATTATTTTGAATAAAAATATTTTCAAATGTTTTAAAATTTTTATTGATTTGATTAAAAACGAAATTTAACTTATTTTCTAAATTTAAATAACTATAAAAATCTAATCATTAAAACAATTCGTGATCTTTGACTCAAAACAAATTATTCTAATTTTATGACAAAATTCAACAAAATTTGTATTTAAGTAAATATTTGTGATTTGAGGCAAAAATAAAATTTTGAAACTTATGAGTCATGACTACATTTCCATTGAATTCATGAGATTTTCAATAGATTTCCAATCGAAACATTCAGAGCATTAAACTACTGATCGATTATTAAGCAAACAATTATTATTCTGATGAGTAAACCAAATATTCTTTTCAATAAATTATAATTTGGGCCAAAATATCAGTACAATGGCCTGAAATAAGTCGAATAATAGGTTATTCACTTATTATTAATAAGTTATTAAGGCTTTTAAATAATTGATATTTTTGAGAATTTTTGAGAAATGGTTTACTCTTTAAAATGAGTCACAAGTTTTGATTTTAGATTCTTTTCAAAGATTCTGTTTTAAGATTTTTCTGAAAGTTTTGTATAACTTAGTATTGATTTGATTTGTTGTTTGATTTGACTTATTGTCCGAGTTTTGAAGAAAAGGTTTGAGTCTATAACATATCTATAGTCTATAATCAATAGTCTTATATCAATAGTCTATAAGTTATAGATCTTAAGAAATTGTTTTATAGGTTGCAATTGAGAGCCACTACTCCGACAAATGTTTTGTATTTAAAACTTAGATCAAAGCAAAACATATTGATCTCTGAATACATATTTCCATAGAAACACTTCAAGAGTTAGAAAAACAAATTGAATTCGGATGTCATCTCTTAACCACTTGAAGCTTATTTTCAAAATATTGAGTCCAATAGAAAGTTGTTTAATGACATATATTTTGTGTGTTTTCTCTAAAAATATAATTTCTATTGAGGTTTGAATCAAATGATCTGAAGTTTTCAATAAGTTTTCAAATAAACCAAATTCTTAGTGAAAATCGTTTGACCCAACGATTGATGGGTTGCGGAAGCAGTAGTACCACTGCTCTTAATAACGCCGAGACATTGACGCGCAACCGACACAATACCAATAGGAATATGAATCTCAACCGAAAACCTGTGAGTCTTTACCTCTAAAATACATTTGCATTTGAAACGACAATGAGATCTACGGATCATAATCTAGGGATCTTTAGTATACAGTGCACGAATCTAGCATAACAGCAATGCCACTAGGCTAGGTCAACTCTAACAATTTACATAGAGACAACTCATTTAATTTAACAAAGATTACTCTGGATGAATAACTGAAGAACAAGTCAATTATAATTAATAGCCATTTAGAATATTATTTTTTTGACTTTCTTGATGTTTTTTAAAATTAACTTATTGAATTAACTTTCGAAAAATGTTCTTATAATTAGTTACTAGTATTGTAAATGTATTGTAAATGAATAGAATCAAAAATAAACCTTCGTCTTTTTTTGTCATTCAAATGATAGACAGATTCAGTTGTCCGCAAGCTTTTCAAACTGAGCCAGAAATAAAGAGTTAGCAAGGTAATGCATGTAATGCAGTGAAGGGGCTTTTAGGGATTTAACGAATTAAAGCTTTAAAAAGGAATTAATTGTTAAAATACAAGATTTTAAATAATTTTTTGTCAATTAAGTAATTATTGGAATTGTAAACAAGATAATTATAGAAATAAAAGCTAAATATATATAAAAAATAGTTAAATCTTATATTTTATTAATTACTCTACCTATAAATAAGTTTCAATGTTTTATTAATTCGTATTAATTTGTTTTTACATAACTTTTATACAAAGTTTCAGAAAAACTATCAAAATATAGAAAAATTGCAAATAATTATGAAAAGGTCATCTTGGTCACTATTGGTTACGATTTTATGCTCACTTCTTAAGCGAAAAATAGTTTTAATAGAGATTTGAATTATTTAATTGAATTAATTAACCTTTTTGTTGATCTATCGATATATTCAGATAGAGATAAACGAAGAGGCGTTGAATGAATACTTGCAATTGGAATACGCTATCAATGACTTCGAGAAGAAACACGTTTTAGAGACCTATCAAATAAAAAGCGAACAAATGGAACAATTGGAAGAAGCCGTCAAACAATTGGAAAAAGACAGGAAAATATACGGACAGCAAACGTAATGACAGTTCTAACAATTTCTTTCAATTTATATTAATTTTTATTTTTAAGTAATCAAATCCAAAACCAAATGGCAATTGATTTCCATTCAGTCCATCAATTTATTCTTCAAAAGAACAATTCTGACGAAAGTTTTACTCAAGAAGAAGAAAAACTTATCGATTCTTTAAACCGTTTGGTAAAGTTATTATGAAATCAATATTTTGTTTAAATAACTTTTGTCTGACAGGAAGTGGTCGACAAAGAGTTGGAGACAACAAAACAACAGCAAAATAATATCAAACTAGAAGTGGAACAGTCAGTAGTCGAGGGCGAAAAACTTCAACATCTTTATCAGAAAAGGGATGAAATCTTAGGTAAATAAAAATAAATAATTTTTTATTTAAAGTCATTCAAATCTTTTGGACAAAAGACGCCATATTTGAGGGACAGTACGCAAGTGATACCGAAAATCAATTGGAAAAGGAATTGGATTGGCTTTTGGAACAGAAACATCACGTTGACCAAGCTCATTTCAGATGGAAGCAAGCTAATATTCTGGTAAAACAGGCTAATGTTCAGTTGGGTCGAGGGCTTCAAAAATGGAAAGAGTTGGTCGATATACCCGTGCAGTCAGTCCTTTGAATTACAATGTATTTAAAATAGTAATGATTTTTATCTGAAAGTGAAAGCGAGAAACGATATGATTGTGTGGCCGAAGCCAGAGATAATTTGGTGGCCGCGAGTCATAACATCCAAAGCGCCCAAAGATATCTCCCGAACATAAGTTTGCCGTATTGCGCACCCGATGAGGTCGAGACCCTCAACAAAGCCATTTCATACGTATTCACTGATATGCAAACCCCTGAACGACACAAACACGCATTGAATTGCTATCAGACAACATATAAAAGAGCCGGTGCTCTACGACAGTGGTTGGAACAGGTCCTCAGTTCGACGATTGCTAAAGACTTACAAGAATTGGCCGAAGAATGTAAAGCCAGAGCTTCAGAACTGAGGGCAGAAAGGATTAGACTCATTAGAAAACGCATTAAAGAGATAACTGGAAATGATATCGATTACGAAGAGGAGGCGCCCTTTGAATTCAGAGGTTAAATGTCTATGACTTGAAAAATAATAAACAATTGTTTACTTTTGGGAACTACAGACAGCGGTGTCGACAGTGAACTCGACGACTCGGCCGCCGCTGACGAACAAATCGCACAAATATTCGAATCCGGTAATAATGACAGGAAAGGCGCCAAATCATTGACACCCGACCCGACACGTATGCCATTATTGATGCCTTTGCCGACCCCTTTGCCAACAGCAGATTTGGCGCCCATTCCTTCCGACGGAGAAATCTTTGGTAAGTCTCTCATATTGAGTGATATTTTGAAAAACTAATGAATGAATTGAAGGCAAAATAGAACAGATCCGGTCTCAACATCGACGAGAAATACAAGAGTTTCAAAGGGCTCAGCGTCTAAACCAGGCCCGGATCAGTCAAGGACTCAAACAAAAACTTCATCAAAGAAAGAGCAGAAGGAGTCGAATGGAATTACATCGAAGAGAATTAGAGGCTCTCAGAGAATCGCCAATCAATTGATTAGATTTAAATTCAATCATAATATCATAAGTGCCTTAAAATCAGAATAAGTCCTTTGAATTGATTTATAATTTTTTCAAATCAAAAACATTATTAAAATATATTCTGATTAATGATTAATGCATTCAATTAAAATGTTTTCACAATTTTTAGTAAACATTAAAAGAGATTCACTTTTGACTCACTTTCGATAAAAAGGAAAAATCAAATTAAGATCAAATTGTCTGAAGAAGACATCATAGGATCAAAATCTTTTCCAATTGAAGCGGTTTCGAGACAAGTATTTTCTCCGATATTATAATGTATTGACAAAAATCATAACAGATTTTTGAATAATTCAATTAAAAGAAATTTTTTTATAAACATTTCAAAGATTTTTTCAAATTTTTATTCATATAAACGGAAAAAATTAAAAAATAAATCAAAAATACTTACTATTGATATACTAATAGTGAATAATTGTTTGGCATTTGTTTTGTGTTTAAATATACGAATAAATGTCGTTTGAAATCAGAAGATATGGTGAAAACCTAATCTCATAATCGATTCAAATGAAAATTAAATCCAAAAAAAGTTTAAAATATAATAATTAGAGAAAAATTCAATAGAATTATATCGCAATTAAAAGCGTCGATTGCTGTGAATATAGGTTCGCTCTCCCGAACCCATATTATTGCCGGCACTGCCAGCCATTGGATGGGAGATATCCAATTGGATTCCAGACATTGGCGCCGATCCGAATAAATCAGTTATTGAAGGATTGGTTCCCGAAAGCATAGAAGGGTTAAGACTTGGCTGACCTCTACTTCTTGATTCACTCAAGGAATTTATGGCAGAATTCCATCGGCCGTGACTGCTATGACCCGATGATGGTGTCCACTGTTGACCACCGCCAGACATGTGGACATTTCCACTGCCGTATGACATCCTATTGATAGAGTTGGAGGGCCTGTCACTCCATCGCGATTCAGACCCAAACCGAGAATTTCCACCAAAACCAGAGTTAGTGCCACCGGTCGTCATCCTATCTGAATAGCGTTCAGAACGACGCGAGTCTTCCCTTTGAGAGCCGAATCTTCGCTCTCGAGTTAAAAATGAAGAGTCTCTCCCTCGAGAAGACTCTCCCCTGTAATACGAAGGACCGCCAGAGTTCTTGCGGTCATCCCTGTCGTGACCTATGGTGTGACGTGTGTCGCGTCGTGAGTCGAATTCTGTTCTGGTGTTTGGATTTGTCGACATTTCTATTCTGGGGTTCCGTTTGTAATCATTTCGGTTATCGTATTGGGAAATGGAGTGACTGTTTTGAGCATTAGATTACAATTGAGTTTTGCACCGAATTTCACACTTAATCTCAAAACGAGAGCTGACTTACCGGTTGCCGACCGAAGAACCGGAATCAACATAATTCTGTCGATTGGAAATCAAATGAGTGTCGATTCGCTGCATTTGAAATCTCTTCCGTTCCTCCCATAAGGGATCGGTTGAACGCATATCTCGCGACTCAAACGGCCGTTTGAGAGTTGAGCTCATGATTGTAGATCGGGAGCGGTCTTCCTGAGGGTGTACTCTGTGCTGATTGATTAAAGTCTGATTTTGTTGACGTCTCCGCAACTCTTCTCTTTCGCGTTCAATCTTTTCGCGTTCGAGTTTAGCCTTTTCCCTCTCAAATCTCATCTGGAACTCAGCCTTTTCCCTCTCGAGGTTCAATCGTTCCATTTTAAGCCTTTCCTTTTCCCGTTCCAAACGCATTCTTTCTTCCCTTTCCTCAAAGTTTGCTCTCAATAACGACTCTTCGCGACGTCTTCTCTCTTCTCTGATACGTCTCTCTCTTTCTCTCAGATTTCGATCAAAATCTGGTACTCTGTGGACAAAATTTGGTCGAATACCTCCCATACCTCCCCTTACGAACGCATTTCTATGAAAACCGCGGATATTATTGTTAGGAAAGGGTCGGCGAAAAGGAATGGGACGTCTCATTGGCATAATAGGACGTCTGGGAAAAGGAGGTCTGTCACGAAAGGGCGCGCGAATCGGTTTTCGTTTCTCAATGACTTTGGCCTCACTTCCGGTTTTGGAACCGCTTTCCGACACTGTTTTGTGTCGCTCTTCGGAACTCCTTTTGGTTTTAACGTTTTCTTCAGTTTTTTCTTCGGATTTCTTTTCTTTGACTTCACTTTCCTTTGAATTTTTATTGACATCTCTTTTGACAGAAATGGCTTTACTTCGAGTGACCACAGATTTAGTGTTTTCTTGCGGTCGGTTCTGTCGATTGCTTTGATTTAGGATTTGTTTGAGAAAACATTTATATCAAATAAACTCACTCTCGAGAGCGCAATAGTTCTTCCGTGTAATTCAGTTTTGTTGAGCTGAGCGATGCATTTGAGGACCTGTTCGTTGCTCTCCATAGTTATAAACCCATAACATCTGGAACCAGACATTCGAGCATTTTTGATGATCTTAGCGCTGACCACCTTTCCGTGCTTTGAGAATATGGTCTGCAGTTCGCAGGCCTTAGTATTCTGTGAGAGTCCACTGACCCATATATTGCGCCCATTGCTAGCGGTCTGACCCTTTTGAGGGACCGCTCCGTCTATTTCATTGCATTTAATGTAAATATAGAAATAAACTCGAATTGCAATGAGTTTTATAATAACTCACTCTTAGATTCTTTGGTCTTAACCTTATTTTCCTTTTGGTTCGAAGAACTAAAAAACAAAAAATTCGTTATTCAATCTCTTTGTGGCCGTTATATCATCAAAAGGTCATCAATTGGTCAAAAGGTTAACGTTTTATAGCAAAGAATAGGTCCACAAAATCACGTCGAGTGTAAAGTCCATTGATTTGATTGATTACTCATTCAATTAATGACAAACCTCTTGGCTTTCGACGAATCCTTTTCTGATATTTTGTTCATATCTTTTGTCTCGTCATTACTTGAGTTCTTCTTATCAATAATGGAATCAGTGTTGGAATCGATGCAATTGTTTTCATTATTCAGTTTTCGATTGGATTTACTGTCATTGGAATCGTTAGCATTGAGGGACTGGTCATTGTCTGTGTCGATGATATCGCTCTGAGTGTCGTCTAAGTTGACAATCATCGAGGCGTCATCTGTTCCTGTATTTCGCAGTTTTGATGTATCCATTGCTATCTTATCTTCGAGTGTCAGCGGCGCCACAACGGGAGCTGTTTCTGGTTTGGGCGGAGAAAGCATTCCCTTCGTCTGCTCGGGAGCCGAGTCTTCATTATATTTCTGAGGGTTTACTTCATTTTGTGTGGATTTGATATTTACTGTGAAATTGTTGGCAAAAATTTATAGAAATCAATGGAAAAATCAATTTTTAATTATTTCAGAGCTCTTTAGCTCTTCATTAGATCTTTCGATTCGATGGAAAACATTAACTAAATATTATACTAAAAGTTGTGGTAAACAAAGCATTTCAACGATTAAGTCTCGATTTTGTCCATCAATTATATAATCTATTGATTATATCTTCCAATCACTTCATATTCTTCGACATTTCACCACATTTTTCGGATTCAGACAATCATTTAAACCATAATTCGTATCAATATTTGTCTCATTTCTAACGATTCTCATCATTAGAGGAATCAATGGAATGGTCTTCGATTGAGTGGTGTCTCCAAAAACGGATAAATAGACATCAATTCAAAGCATCAAAAGTGACGTCCATTGGATTTATATGAGACCCGAGTCTGAGTCAGACTTAACCCATACTTTCATTTCATTTGTATTTCAATGAATTTGTGACAAAATCAACGCTAGTATTGAAAACGCGGCGCCAATTCAATCAAACAAATGTCTTACCCTTTGAAGGGAATCCTCTTTCGGTAGTGATATCCTGAGGAAGAAGTCGAATGTCATTCAATGTCATTAAAAGTGTGATAATGCGGTCAAACCTCGCGATCCTCTTTCAGTTCGTCGTCGACCGCCAATTGTAACGCGTCTTCAATTATATCCGACGCCTCGTAACCAGTCTTTTCAGACATCGATTCTTCAGTAATGTCTGAGTTTTTATTGTTCTGCGATCTATCCATCGCTCAATACATCTATAAATTATGGTATAATTTGTGGCAAACCTTTCGTAAAATAATTGTCTGAAGAAAATAAAAAGTGTTTTGTTTATCGATTCAACCAAAATGTCGTCAATCAATGCTTTGGTCGATATTAAAGGTTTTACATTCAGACGTCAATAACTTGTATTGAATTGAGTTTCCTCGCAGTCAAACATTGAGTCCTTTAAGAGTGAACACAATATTACAATTCTTTGTGAAATAACAGCATTTGATTGGTTCGCATAATAAATGTTTTGTTTCAATCAATTCATCATTTTTTTAATCAACCAATAGTTTAGAGGAAAATACAAATAGACTCCAATAGACTCCGCCTTTATCTCCAATCGATTTAAATGTTATTTATTTTTAAACATTATTTATGAACTCAAATATGTTTTAATCTTTTCAATGAATGTTTTGATTTGAATTTGAAATTCAATTTCAATTGAATTTGTTTTTTAAAAATGAGTTTTTAATAATTTTAATTCAAATGAGTTATCAATTGTACCGAAACACTACTTTAGGTCATACATTGCAGGAGACACTCGACGAGTTCATTCAGGTCTGTCCCCAATTGGGTCCCAATTTGTCCAAAATATTTAAAAATGAATGAAAATGATGAGAAAAATGTGAATTAATGTGAATTAATGTTTAATATGATTGTGTCGTATAGTCGGGTCAGATAACTCCTGCTCTGGCGATGAGAGTCCTCTTGCAGTTCGATCGGGCGATAAACAATTCGTTGGCCACTCGGGTCAAGACTCGGCTCTCATTTAAGGTATTCATTCATTGATTTAATCAATTGATTGAAATTTTATTTAATTAATTGAATTGTTTGAACCCAAAGGCGGGTCATCTCAAGACTTATAGGTTTTGCGATAATGTCTGGACTTTTGTCCTCAAAGACGTTGAGTTCAGAGAAGTGCAAGAATTGGTAAAAGCAGACAAAGTAAAGATCGTTGCCTGCGATGGCAAAAACGTTACGCAAAGGGATGACAGGGACTGACTCTTTGCCAATCACTGGCACTCACTCTACCACACAATTACATCAAAAACCGAATCATAATTAAGTGATAATTGTTTGAAGAAGTGGTCAAACGTTTAAATAAATTTTTAAACAAAATTATGTAATAATTCATTTCAATTGAAAATTAATTTTCAAAATAAAAGATTTTAAATAATTTCTATTTTCAAATAAATTCTATTAAATTGAATCAAATTTTATCATTAAATTAAGAATTTGTTTAATAATAATATTTTGAGGGATAAGACATTACAAACGCTTTTTGGGGGCATTCCTTAGAAAAGTGAAGAGTTATCCAAATTATCTTTGAATGTAATGATTGTAATGATTGTAATGATTGTAATGATTGTAATGATTGCCATTTATTTTGATTGTTTTGATTAAGAGAAAGGTAGCCTTTTGCCAAGGTCATCAAAATAAAATCTAATAAACTAATCATTAAAAAGTTATTTAAGCCTGTTACTCAATTTTGACACTTGTTTGAAGTTCAAACTTTCAACATGAAAAATGAGCTCAAATGAGCCCAAATGAGCTTGTTTGTTTACATTCATATTGTTTATCTATTTGAAAATATTGAAGAATAATAGACATAATCCAGGATATGATCAAAAATGTTCAATTAATTGAAGTATTTTATCAAATAATTATCTGATTTAATGAAAACAATTTGAGTGGAGTTGTGCTGAAAGTGGTTTAAAGGGACGAATAATTTGTAAGTTTTTCACTCATTGAGTGTTTGACTCATTTTTGGTTCAACTCTTGTGTCAACTCATAGTCAACACAAACAGAAACCGTTTTTAGAGATTTTGTGTTTACTTTGACTCTTATCTAACGATAAGTGAATCGTTTCTAATAATTATTATTATTTTAAATATTAATAAAATATTTTCAAAAAATAGATTATGAGTTCATTTATCGTCTAAAGTGTGTCAAACGTTGGGATCAGTTGTCAAACGTTGGGATCAGTTGTTAATTATTATTAGTTTTTTGTTAAAACCTGACAAATGTCTCATTCATCTCATTCTCCACTAATTGTTGACCAAAGTGTTGGTCAATCAGAAACGGAATCACTTAAGAACTCAATGAGATATCACATGAAGTACGGAAGTACTGGTAATGACAATAAATCTGTTAATAAATACAAATACATCACTCATTCGGTACAACCGACCGATACGTTGCAGGGATTGTCCCTCAGATATGAAGTTACGGTAATATCTCATCTGATTATCTGATTATCAATTGTTTTGTTTAATTGAATTTTATTTAAATGTAATATATTTTTGATATTTTTGATGAAAAGATGGAACAAATAAAAAAAGCCAACAATTTATGGTCGAGTGATAACTTGTCGTTGAGGTCGAGGGCTGTTATATCAATACCTATGTTGATGTCAGAGACGACAATAGAGTCGCCCCTCTATTCGAGTTCGAGTACAACCAGTTCTCAAACGACTAGTCCTAAAGAGTCAGAACCAAACAATAGCTCCCATTTGTTGAATACTGGGAACCACTCGAGTCTGGAGAGCGTCGATATTCACGACATTCCTTCGGATGAGACCAGAAATGGGAAACAGTCTTCAATTGGATTGAACTCAAATCAAATGAATTCAAATGAATCGAAAACAAAAAATGGATTTAAAATGTCATCAGTTATAGTGTCAAGTGATGGACATACCAACCATTTGGACAGTTATGAGACAAATGAAGATACGGACGAAAGCGCAGCCGATTTTCTTATTCGGATCGACAGTTCAATCGCCAAATCTAAAGACAAAGTGAAAGTTATGCAACAAAACCGGTTGACTGGAACTCATTCTGACGATGACTTGTTCCGAATCAACCATTCGACTCAACGGTCAGGCCTTCGTCGCCATCACAGCAGTACTTCTCGACCACATTCAGCAAATTCTTCGTCTCTGAGTTCAACTCAAAGCGATTTTCCGCAACCGTTAGTAATGATGACTCATAAGAGAAAAGTCAAGTCTTCTCTCAAACGTCTGGAGAGAACTCAGGACGAGATCTTTGAATTGTGAGACTCGTGAGACTCTAATATAGGATTTCCTTTCATTCGGACAATTGATCCGAACTCTAAAGCCCTGGAATTGACTCAAATACGAGGCTTTCATATCAAGAAATCACAGAAAATGTTGATTCAATTCATTGCAATGATTTTGAGACTAAAATGATTTATATTTAAATCAAAAGATTATATTAACTGTTATTTTGGTTTATATCTAATAAATAGTTTTAATTTATATCCGAAACAATCAAATCAAAGGTATTATCGAAAATCTTTTATTCAAATTTAAATTCAGTTTTCATACAATTATTCGAATTTTAAATTATTTTTTCGCTTTTTTGGCGCGACTTTCGACTACTTTATCCCGAATCGATTTAAGTGTCGCCTTCTTCTTCTGGATCTCATTCTTATAGTCCTTGTATTTCCTAACTTTGACGCCAAGAGTCAGCGCCGCCTTTTGGACCGCCTTCTCATCGACTTTCTCTCCGCGGCGTCTCTTAACGAGGAGTTCCCGCGCGGATCGTCTTCTCTCGTTATTGAGTCGCGAGTACTTCTTGAGAACCGCAGAATAAGGGTTCAGTTTACGCATCACCAGAGGGTTATTCAATGGGTTTCTCTTAATAGTTCTTCGATTAATTGTCGTCCTTTTAAATCAAACAAATCATTAAATATCAATCAATTTCTAAACACTTAATGGACTTCAATAGAAATGTCAGTAATTTTAAGAAAACTAATCATAAATCATAGCCCAGTGTTTGTCATCAGTCGACTCAAGAGATGATTAATCAAAAAATTACTCACTTTCGGGGTCTCAAAGCCTTTTGGATTTCCTCACTCTTGAGAATACGCGAGAGGTCTGTGTTCGCCATCTTTGGCTGCGGAAGACTATCATAAAGAGAACAGTTAGTAAAAGAGTGGTCACATACAAAGACAAGACCCTACTTATAGTGTCGTTTGAGTTTAGACTCCTGTTTCCACGTGCCGTACAGTTCGTCGAGTTTGCGGAACGCACTCTCAGTCCAGATAATGAAGCGCCCGACGTGTCCTCCCGGAGCCAAACGCAATAAATTCAATTTCTCGACATTTATTGTCTCGATTCCAGGAATATTGCGAAAGGCTTTTGTCAGTCCAGAGTCATTGGCATAGACTACCACAGGTCCGAGTCTTTGGACTCTTCTCCTGTCCCTCATCTTTCCCTTTCCGGCTCTGAGTCGCTTCGACTTATAGACCTTTTCGATGTCATTCCAGGCCTTAATTTTCCTCAAGAACTGAACGGCTTGTTTGGTTCGGTTGTATTCCTGGATCTTATCGGAAACAACTAATGGAAACTCCGGCACCTCTTGGATCAGATGACCTGAAAACACCAATTATTAGACATCGAATCATATAATCGATTATCTGAACAAACCTTTGCTCATAACAACTGAAGGAACGCCAGACGCAGCGATAGCCGAAACGATGGCATATCGGCGCTGATTCCTATTCACCTTTCGGTGCCATCGTCTCCAGGTTCTGATCGGAGCAAACATTCGTCCGCCGCGACACATATTACCGAACGCTCCCTGACCTGAGCGGTGAGTACCGCCGCCACGGACTCGAGGAATACGAGCCACAGCCCGACCCGTTCCCCACGACTCTGCACTTGTCTGATGACCTGTTTATCAAATAAACTCAATCAGAAAAATGGTATAAATAGAGAAACAATTTATAAAAAAAATTAGTTATAATTCAGAGCTTTTAGTTGAGATCACTTCCGAAGATGTCTTCGATCATAAACACGGACCAAAAGCAGAGGTCATCACAATATTTGTTTAAAAGATAGCAAACAATAGATAGTAGACAACAGACCTGCTTCACGAGAGACGGCATAGGGTTGGCGTTTATTCTTCCGGATGTTTGTGTGAACGAAGTTTACGACATCCGTACGAATGGGTGCGCGAAAAACCGCCGGAAGTTTCACCGAAACTCCAGAATTCTCATTACCTTCCGTATAGACACTCACTAACGGCCGATACGCGGCTGTTGTCTGAAGAGACAAAAGACAAACAAATTATAAATCGATTCACTTCTCAAACAAATCATTAATAAATGCTTTTAATACAAGTTTTTTAAAAATTAATTTAAATTATAAATTAACTCAAAATTAACTCAAAATCTCTTTAAATGTTATGAGATTTGCGGTTAAATTGTGATTAAAGTGAAGATTAAATTTAAAACAAAATAAATTGATTACCATTTTATGGCCAAAAGTGTATTGAATTAAAACACGTGTCGATAGCCTTCATATGAAGAGCAGAAAAGGAAGAAAATGGAAGTTTTGAACACATTTTTGCCTTTTCTTTACTCAACTCACAGATGGAGTTATTGGCACTTCATTTGACTTTTCCTATCATTTAAATACTCTTTGAAAGTAACCCTAAAATTGGGACCTGTTTTCAGATAATCCGGACAACAAATAATTAATCCGACAAATGATTAGTTGATTTTCGAGTTATTTTTAGTCCAATTCTTTGGAAAAACATTTATCTTTGACTATTGAAAGACCCAAAAATCAAAATCCATTTATTTATTTGTTTTATTTTTTGCCAAATTATATACAAAAGTGACTTAAGTTTAGAAAAGTTATAGAAATTGTTTCAAACTTTTCATTATTTAAGTAGAAATGAATTAATAAATAATACGTTAAATATATATATAATTCGATTAAATGTTTCGAAAAATGGCACAAATTATGGGAAAATGTGACAATAATTTTGGTTTTTTACAATACATTGAAAATGTAATCAATGGGTTATTTACGAGATTCTAGTTGTGGTCAAACACTTCTGACAATACATTACATCGATTGGCACTAAATGTTAGCATTAATTCAATTTTACATTAATATGAATGAAATCACTGGTCATCTCAAAGACAATCGAAAGAAAAGGCCTTCAATTGTAAACCAAATAATGAAAAACTCAAATAATTATTGAATTTTTAAATACTATTCACTCAAAATCAAGACTCGATTTAAAATAAACTCAAATAACATCAAAACAAACGAAAAAAAATTATATAAACGTTATTCTAATCCAATATAAATTTTGGCCTAAAATTTCGATTTTCTTGAAACCAATTATTATATAAAACAGATATTTATATAAATTAAATGTTTTGTGAAATAAATTTTGTAATAAAAGTCAAAATTAAATAATTATATAAAAATCTATAAAATATACAAAAGAATTGAAAATCAATTTTTATGGATAATCGAGAGATTCGTTAAATGATTGAAACGAAAGAATGTTTTCTTTAAATACATTTGATTTGTGACCTGAATATCGATTACATGAATAGAAAATTGAGCGCAATTTCTACTGAAATCAGTTATTGATTCAGTTATTTGGTCAGCACTCAAACTCTTTGGCGGTAATAGCATTCAAGTCCTTCATGAGTCCCTCCAAGTTTGCCATCTCTTGATTCAGTTCTTCTGTACTGTAAGAGGACTATAAATAAACAAATAATTTCAAAAATTAACCAAAACTTCAATTCAAATACTATTTGATTCTTACAGAAAGTGCTTCTCTTCTCAATGAATCCCGAGTGGGAGTGACCGCATTGAGTGACTTATGGGAACTCAGGTTAATTCCATTTATTGCCAACTTTTTATTGGGACTCGATATGGGTTGAGGTCTGACCACTAAATACAAACAAAATTGTTTTAAAAGTTGAAAAAATTGAGTAAATTAACGAAATATACTAACAGTTATGAGATGTTAGACTATTCAAAGGCGGTGCCGGCGGTGGGGCCGGAACACTAAAGCTCTTTAATGGGTGTTCGGGTTGTCGTTTCCCTAAACTATAATTGACTGCAGGACTAGTGTTGACGTTTGGATTGACATGACTTAGAGGACTGTTTGTCACCAAACCAGGCATTTGAGGGCTGTTTGTAACAGAACTCGATCCGAGGCCCATATGAAGGGAAGGAGAGGCCACCGGATCATACAAATGATGCATTGCATGGCCTGTAGTGACAATACTGCTGTCCATAGAGTCAAGAGTCACGTGTGCGCGCGGAATGTTGAACTGAGTCCGCGGGTACAGCGGTCGGGACAGTCCAGTGGACGGCTCCAAACTAATGGGTCCATTAGAGGGAGGGGTTTGTTCCACGGGAATCATAATTGGTTTTCCCCGAACACCTCTTCGAGCGGTTGACGTTCCGCTAACTATCGTTAGGTTTGTCTCAGAAGGAGAACAACTCTTTTTAATGTCTTTATTAATGTCATCATAGAGTGAGTCCCCATAAGTGGACGACTTTTTGGGTTTTTCGATGACATCGCAATCCATTTCCTGAGAATTCCTTAGTATTGGAGTCGCAGTCATTGAGTCGTTCGCAAGATTTTTGTCAATAGCTTTGAGTTCGAGCTGTTCGTTGTGGTGTATCCAAAGGTCGGGTGGCTTTAACTCTCTCCCATTTTTAGCCTTAGCTGCAGAGCCCTTACCACCAGGACTGGTAGCTGCCGCCATATATCCCTTTGGTTTACGCATTGCACTCATTACACCCGAAGTGTTACGGGACCGACACAATAGAGTGCCCACAACTATCAGAAGCAATGCCGCGATACCAGAAATAACTGCAATTATTATGTAGAGAGTGTTCGTCGATATATTGCGTCCGTCTGTCCAAAGAAAATGTCATATTTTAGACTAAAAACAAACACTAATAAGTCGTTAATTTTAAGGTCTTTGAGCAGACGGTGCCAGACATAAGACATACCATATCTAAGTCCGTGAGAGTCGGGCAAAGCTGAGGAACACAACCAAAAACGGTACAAAACGTGCAGAAAATAAATGAAAAAGTGCTCAAAATTAAGTCATGCTTTTGGTGTGAATTCAAATCAAAATGTTTTGGAAAATAGTATTCAAGTGATATATACCCTGCAATGTCTTGAAAGAGACTTCGGCAGAAATAGGTCCGTATCCCTTGTTATTTCGCGCCTGGATTTTGAAATAATAGGTAGAATCGGGGAGAAGTCCCTTCAAAACTGTAGTCATTTTATCGCCAATGACTCCTTCGACGACCCAATCCCTGTCC
Organism: Tectocepheus velatus; assembly: GCA_034700625.1. Classification (NCBI taxonomy): domain Eukaryota; kingdom Metazoa; phylum Arthropoda; class Arachnida; order Sarcoptiformes; family Tectocepheidae; genus Tectocepheus; species Tectocepheus velatus. The sequence goes on along the minus strand of JAQIXV010000404.1, from coordinate 1,903 downwards.
CGTTGGGTATTGTCTGTTGTGTAGAATATAACGTATCCAGTGATCTGTCCGTTGGGTTGTTTGGGTGGCTGCCAGTGAAGGTTAATGACAGTCGGCTCGTCATTAATCGCAGGCACGACAGTCAGGTCTCTCGGCGGTGAAGAAGGGGACGCCTCTTGTGTAGTATTGAGGACACTCATACTCCATGTGCTTTCTCTCCGGTTTTTAACGACTTTGACCGCAAACTCGTACTGAGTGTTGGGCTTTAAGTCATCGATCATTCCATTCAAGTTAGTTGTGTTGAAGTATCGGTACTTCGGGTTATTTGAGTGGATATTACTCGTGTATCGAATTAAATATCTTCGGTTATCGGTTATCAACTGATTTCTGGGAAGAGTTGTGTCCGTCCAGTAAAGAATTATTGTCGTCGATGAGAGAACTGTAGCTTTGAGTCCGACGGGTGGCAACATTGGCATCTGTGGCTCAGGTGTAGACTCTATCAAAGTCTTGACAGTTTCATAGATGGGCTGCCCGTCCCCCACCTGATTGAATGCTCTCAAACTTATTACATATTCTGAAGACGACTGTAAGTTATCGATTGTGAACGACCTCTGCTTTCCATCCAATACTTTTGTGTAGACATCAGGGAAGCCAACCCCCCAACCGATAGTATAGCCCCTAATCATTATGTTCTGATTTTTGGGCGGCGCCCAACTCACGTAAATTGCATTTGCATTGGGTTTAGCCCTTAATTTATCCGGTTTATCGGGAACTTGATTTTCGTCCAAATCATTGGCAAAAGTCTCGACAGTCATCCACTCAGTTGAGGGTCCGCTCCCATTGACAGAGAGGGCCGATATCTTGACATTATATGTGACCCCTTTCTCCAAATTAGTCAATTCATATAAACGTCTGTTTCCGTCGGTAGTAATCGTCTCAACCTTTTTATTGCCTTTTATTTTATATTTAATTTTATAACCGATTATATTATTAGAAGTCTCTCGAGAAGGGGGTTCCCATCGAATTATAAGACTGGTAGCGCTCGCAGACTCAACACTAACATTCTGTGGGACATCTAAAGGCGTATCCCAAGTGGCGATCGGAATCTCATCAATAGCTGCACTCGAATCCAATTGATTGCCTAACAATTGATTTGAAATAATTAATTATTTAAGAAAAATCTGTTTACGAACTGAGACTCAATTTGTTTGGATTTTAGAAAATATTTTGGAACTTATATTCAAGTTTATAGTCAGTAAAGGAACGACACATTATTTTAACTAATAATAAATGAGTAATAAATATCAAGGATTTAGCAAGGAATATACTAAAATATTTATGTTATCCTACTATTTGTGAGAGACCTTGCTCAAAAATTGTCACTCACTTGATAATTAAATTAGGTTTTGAGTGGGTATTAGACTATTTGCAGATCATTTCTATCGAAAAATAAATTGTTTTACTATTTTTGCGAAACATTTGTTTTGAGAAAAGAGAAGATATTTTAATTTGAATGTCATTTATATGGGATTTGTTTATGGATTATATTAGAGAATGCGATCACATCTGGAATTTTGTTTTATATTAATAGAGATTATTATAATTAAAAACATTTTTAAGTGAGAGTCAAACGATTTAAGACTTTTCTTATGATAAACTTTTAGAGAACTGGTTGTGGAAAATGTTGGAGTTATGGCCAACTAATGTGAAAATCATTTTCAAAGACTTGTTAAACTCATAGATACCAGGTCTGGGTCTAAGGTATTTTGCCTGAGGTTGCAGTCACTTGTGAGCCCTAACTTCTTAAACAGGCTCTTCATATATCTTTTCGAGTCTCTGTTAAACTGACAGCAAATGTTTGGTGAGGACCGCCCGTTGCTCTTTCAATGAAACTCTAAGAAATGATGAACTCTCTCTCTCTCTC
>JAQIXV010000403.1:0-39267 GCA_034700625.1 Tectocepheus velatus | reverse complement strand
TTCAAAGTTGTCGAATATGTCCAGTCCTTTCCATTCGCTATTTTTAATTAGCATTGAATTCAACATTTTTTACAACTGTTTTAATAGACGTTATATTATAGGAATGATTAGTATTTTATAGACTAATATTTGTTCCAATTTTTCATAGATTTAATAATTTATTCCAATTTTAAATTCATTTTAAATAATTTATAATTCATTTAAAATATAAATAAAAACTTTGGCCTAAAGTGAGTTAAAATTAAAATAAAATGTTATCACAAATAATTGATTTAAAATGTATAAATTATAATCTAGGTAATAATTTAAATTAATTGATAACTAGGATATATAATTATTAATCCCTTGGTTTACCGAAAAACTTCTTTTCCATAAATCTCAATATATTGATGAGATTTTCAGTATTACAGTTGAGTTCAATACAACTCAATCGCATCAGGAGTTTGAAACTTTGAGACCATTTTTGTGGATCATTACCGATATATTGATAACCCCTATGGAAAGCATACTTTTCGTGACCACACGTCCACGGAATCAGTCGTTTGTCTTCAAAACTAATCGATAACTTTTGACTCAAAGTCGAAGAATTTATTCGTTTTAAAGCGAATTCAGTGCAGTTTGTAATCGGATATAAAGAAGGCTTAAGTACTTGCGATGTCTGGCTCTGAGCCTCCTCTAAATGAATTGCTTTGAACTCTTGCATCGCTTCACTCCTGAATTCCATTTGTCTGTAGGGGGCTATCAATCAATCATTTATTCATTTATTAATAACAATTCAATTATCGCTCAAATCGTTTACCATTTTTATAGAGTCCGGGAGAGGGAAGGGTTTCCGATCTTTCCATATAATGTTGAGATATGAGTCGTTCGTCGCGAATGTCTTCCAAATCACTAAAAATTAATAATCGATTACAAAAAGTTCAAAATATTTAAATATCAAAAGCCATTAAATACTTGGAATATATAGGAATGATATGACTTTGGATGAGATCGAGTCTCAGTCGTGAATAGGTCTCCCACTCTTCCCAAACGAAGAGGTCATCCGTTTTGTCATCGATACGACTCATTTGTTTTTCTGTCGAATCATTCAAAACAAAAATCTTTTTGAGAACTAAAATAATGACCAAAAGAGTCCATCTCTCATATGAAGGCATTCCCATTGAACCCCAATTCTTAGACATTCTGTCGACTAATGTGGGAAAGTGTTCGATCATATTGTAATTCGAGTCAATAATAGAAACGATATCTTTCGGTAAATTAAAATCTTTAGTGAATCTGAATAAGAGTTTCGTTAAGTCAGGTCTCGGAAAGGATTCTATTTTAATATATTTAGCGATTTTTGCGCTCAAAATATGTATCTTTTTGTTGGACGGAACGCAATTTGATGTGAAAGTCCGAAAATCACTGAAAATGAGAACCCAGTCCTCTGGAAAACATGTCAAACAGTTATTATAAGGAATGTGACCCTCATTTGCCCAACGGATCAAATCGAAGCAATAGATGTCATAAGAGAGTAAACGAAATACAATATTCAAAATCGCGAGAGTTTTCGGTAAAGACATAAAATCAATGAAATAATTGGTCGAAATATTTGAAGAATTTTTTAAATAAGACAATGGAATGTGTTTTGAATATAATTTTGCGGCTTTTGTCGAATTGATGAGCAGTTCCTTATCGTAATCCTCATAATCACTGAACGATTCGTTAGAATCAATGGTTTGCCTACTCTTCGGTGAATCACTCAGATCTCCAATTGAGTGGTCGAAGTGTTTGTCGTCCATTACTTCTTTCAATTCTCTGATGTCTTCGTCAGAAGAGTCGGAAAAATATTCGTAATTTGTATCGATTTTGGGCTCCATTTGTGATAAGATTTGATTCAACTGTTTTCGCGATTCTTTCGATATTTTAATTGTTTTGGACCTAATCTTCGCGTAATTTCGCGGATCTTTGTATCGATCGTAAAAAACGTCATAAAAGTCGTAATCATTTTGTTCTTCATTTCGATTACAATAGAAATCCTCAAAATTTTCAGTTTCTTCGAGAGTCCGAACCACACCATCGGATCCCAATCTAAAGAATCCAAAGAAACCCAAATCTGTTGACCCGTTCTTATGAGAGGGAAGACTATCCGTCACTTTATTTGTAAGTATTTGAATGTCTCGAAAACGAGAGGCCGGATGTAATCGACGGCAAACCACTTCACTATTATTTGATTCCCTGTCAGTGAAGGCGAGACCTGCTTTTCGCATATAACTGATCCAGATCAATTCTGTTAAACATTTAAATTCTTTAAAATTAATTAATTTTGAGTTAAACTCAAATATATTAATCATTTGTTTGATTAAAATGCGATTAAATGCTTCGGTTGTTGTCCACAAAACACCGGTTTTTCGGTCAGCCTTTCGTTTGATACGTTTTTTGGTTCCGATTTCTTTGCCGAAGAACTTCGAGAAGTCAACAAATGTGTCATCAGTTTCCTGTTGGACACCCTTTAAGACGATTCAATGATTTTAATAACAATTAAAAGTTTTGACTTTTGATTAATAAATACCTGACTCTGTGTTTGACAATAACTACAATAGAAGAGACCATTTTGTTCTTCAAATTTAGTGGATCCACATCTACTGCAAATCATTTCTCAATATTATATCAATTTATTAATTATTAAATAATTTTAATATATTTTCAAATTTTATTCACATTTTAAATAACATTCAAAAAACGTTTTGAAATCCCAAATGAATTCATACAATAAATGACGTCTTCTTATGTTTATTGAGTTTTTGGTCCCAATATTCAGATCAAAGGATTTGATTCAATATTTGAATAAAAATTATTGACAACAATATATTGAAGGCAACGAATATTCATTAAAGTTAATATTCTTGACATTGCTTTTCATATTCTTGAAAATTCTTATGATGACCTTGGTAAACATAAAATAATAGTCAAGTTAACACTAACTGTATCCCGCAATAATTACACAATCATTGACAAGAATTCCTTGCTAAATTTTTCAATTAAGTTTATAAATGATGAGAGTTATTATGACATCCGTTGACAATCGTTGAATGCCAAACGTGTACATAGGGGTGAGGGGGGAGTTTAAAACCAAAACTAACCAAACACTGCTTTACATATTATGTTAATGACCAGACGTGATATCCTAAAAGTTTTAAAACCCCAGCAATTTTTTTGTACAACAGTGAAGCCTGCCTGTTTAATGATATCCCACCGTGAAGGTGTCATTAAAGGGTGATAGTCAATGATAGAAACTCACAGTAAGATTTCCTCATTGAAGCTAATATTGTAAGTTTCTATCATGCTTATTTTAGTTTCAATTAAATTTGATTTCAATGTAATTTTTTGAGTTCGAGAATGATCTAGCTGAAAATGACATATTCCATATAGAATCAAACCACAATTTTAAACATCAAACATTAAACCTCAAAAATATAGTAAATAATTAATAATTTATGTAATAATTAATAAATAAACATTGCCAAGCACAATTTCCGCACAATTTAAGCTGAAGGAACTGAAATCAATCAATAATTTAATAATTTGTTTGTAAAATATTTAATTAATATAAGACTCAATACAAACCGAGAACTGATTTTTGTAAATGTTTTGAATTGAAAAAATTTGAGTCTTTTTGAGCCCAAAGTCTTCCCAAAAGTTAATGAACTTCTTTCTGTAGTTTTCTATAAAAAGTTTGGCTCTTATTTTGAGCTCAAATTAGTTCTCAAATAAAGAACTTAAAGACAGGGAAGTGAAGCAAAACAGAATCAAATCTTAAAACAAATTTATTATACAATTATTGGTTCACTCCAGACATTAACAAGAGTTGAGATAATTAAGTGGTTAATGTTTGACTGAGAAAAAATTATCTTGCTACCAGAAACAAAAGTAATGCTTACTGGATCTTCTTATAAATGATAAAATCATTTTTTTGTAATTTTTGTTTTCTAATTGAATAAAATGCATAAAAAGATAACATAAGAATATTTTTGAATAAAATTAAGACAATGACCAAGGAACTTTATTTCAGTGAATAATCATTATTTACAATATCTTTAACTATAAGTCGAAGTAATGAGTATTTATTATAAATAAATTTCATAATATTTATGCAAAACATTTAGTAATAAATAATTTGTTTATATTTTGAGATCAAATAATATAATAATTTGAATCTTTTTTTCGTATAATTCGGTTGTTTTCGTTATTTTATATACTTTTCATAACGACATCAAAAACATCAAACAATTCGAGAAAAAATTACTTATATTTGCGGTCGTCGTGAAGGTTAGGAACCCATAACTGTTGTCGCGGAATGTTTAGGGAATTCAACTGAGAATTGAGTGTTGAAGACGAAAGATAGGACCACATAAGTGGTGGAATGCCATACGAAGATTCGGTGGGACGACACTTATCACTCAATTTATCGGATTCAATGATTTCTGTTTTAATGGTCGACTTATCCCTATCGCCGGGAACTATAATCTCTTCATCAATTGAATCCATTTTCGTGGTCTTCGAAGAGTGGAAACAATTGTCGTCTCCTTTTTCATTGTCCAGAGAATCGTTTTTGTGTGACTTTTCTGTCACTTTATGTTCGCTAACATTAACGCCAATCCCTTTCAAAGTTTTCCTATACTTCGCGCGTCTATTCTTAAACCAGACCTGAATTCTGGCTTCAGGTAAATGAGTCAAAAGTGCTAACCGTTCCCGAGTCGACACATCCGGGTATTGAGTTCGACTGAAAGTAGACTCGAGAGCCGCCAACTGGTTGTGAGTGAAAGCCGTACGACTTCGTCGCTGTTTTCGTGCGTCAGTAGAAGTGGTTGCAGAGGAGGTCCCACTTATTAGGTTTAGAGTGAGATCTGCTGAAAATATTATCGATTTGAATATTAATTAAATATAATGTAATGACATTTACTAACCATTAAGAGTACTTAAAGGGCTTTCGTAAGGATTAATCCATCCGTTATTCAAACCAACGTTCATATAGTTTTGATATCCGAAGAAAGCAGGGCTTCGGTCCAGTTGTGGAACGGATCCAAATCTCAAAAGATTAGAAGAATTATAATATGAATTCATTGGAGAAGTGTTGCAATGATTCGGTGAATGTGTAGATATTTGTACTCCAGGAGACTGACTGACACTCAGATCTGGTGTTGAGCCCTATATATACGTATAAATCATAATTAAAGCGGAAATTAAAGGATTCGAAATCAGACACAAATCAAATACTCACGGATTGTAAATGTTGTTGAAGAGTGTGGTGTTGTGTTGTGTGGCTATACATTATTGCTCTTAAAAACAATTAAGAGTCGTTAAGAGAAGTGGAAGGGCTTGCAATTGGAGACAACACTTCTTAAAAAGTTTCTCTCAGTTTCTCTTCTCTTTCTTCTCAAAAGATATTCGAGTGAATGGATGTGAAAGAAATGAGAGTCGGGAGAGGAGTGACGGTCTTCAGGCCTAAGTATATATTATTTTGATTCGATGTTCTGTGTTTTCAGTCGATATATTCGGCTTTGAAGGCATTCAATGGCATAATATTTGTGATGTCGACTGATGTGAACGTTTTCACAGCGTTTCAGATCTTCTTCAGAGCTATAACTGAGTTGAACTCAAAAAGCATTTTAGATTTTGTTGGCTATAAATCCTATTATCTTCTGAGTGAGGATTGTGTAGCAAATGTATGCGTATTGTTAATGCTATTCACGGGCTATTTACACGGCTATGATGTGGATGTGCTATAAGTGCAGCTCTGCTCTGCTATATGTATACCATCTCCACATACCATCAAAACATGCATTTAGTGCAAAAATAGTGAGAATGGAAAGCCTCTTATGGACCCGTTTTTGTTTGTTCATTAAACAAATCGCTTTCTTTCCCCCCTTTGCTATTGCAGTTATCACCGGTATATCTGTACAGAGTCTGTGCCTATCATATACTGTTTGCATTTGGAGAGAGAGGCCTGAAATCCTTAATCCCTAAATGAGCGCATTTCAAGACATTTAAAGACATTTAATGCACTCAAAACACTCCAACACTCCAAAGGATTTTGTATTAATGCAGTGAAGAGACAGTGAGAGACACCCATAAGAATCTAAAGCACATAAACACAAATTTATCCAATTTTAATGCATTGATAAGTTGCTTACTCCTATTGAAATGATCGCACTCGTCACAGGTGTTAACTGCACAGGAATGCACACTACCATTACACCAGTAGCTATAATACCTATATCAAGGCTCAAGACCTCCCGTCCCACTAATCTTTTATTTTTGAGTCCTCTTTGTTTTGATTGTCTTAAGACTCTTATCTCCAGTTCTCTAATCCAGAAATTATCGGAATTTCTCTCAAATACGGAAATAATCAAAACATTTGAATAATTGAGTCTTAATTCTAAAGCAATACTTTCTTTTGAAATCAATTTCTTGGTATTTGATTTGAGTAAATTTCCTTGCTTAATTGTTTCGCTCTAATTTATCTTTCGAAATTTTATTATCGTTTAACAGATAATTGGCATTGAAAATCACCTTGCTCAAGAGTTCATCAATTGATTCAGTCATTTGAACATATCTTTTGAAAGGATACAAAAGGGACAGAATTTACAGCATTTAGTGAGAGATCAACTAATATTGACCAATGATTGGAGGTATTTACTCACCTGGACTTCACTCCAACTTATATTAGATTTCATGTGAATTATCTGTCAATGAAGACATGGGTTAGTGATTGGCACTCATCTCACTTCCAAATATTTATTTTCACGGATTTTCTTCTTCTTTATGACTAACCTTTTGATTGGCGCCAGAATTTGAAATTTGATAATCGAAAGCATGGTTTGAATTTTCAGAACAATTGTGACCTCATTTAGTTGTCAACAGATTTTTTGGCTAACATCTCAAAAATCGATTATCATTTGGTTTTTCCGCTTTTTTCGGCTATAATTAGAAATTTACAAAAAATGAAATCATTGTTTGTATTTAAAACTCACAAACTGTTCACCACTAAAGAGACTCATTTTTATTAGACTCAAATTTCCGGGTCGTTTCACATGCAAAAAAGTGCCTAGATGATTATGAGATGACTATACTCACAATAAGTTTCAGAAAATTTTTGTAAAAAAAGTTTTATTTTATTTTTCAATGTTTTATTAGTGAAAATAAATATTTACTTGCTTATTTCGTATCTTATTTGATTTGAGTAGTTTGTTTTTGAAAACTTTGTCCTTGTTCTGAATTTTAACAATAAATTTATAGAATGAAAAAATGAATTAATTTATAAATGGATTCAGTTTTTTGAAAGAAAATTAAATTCTTTATCGCCTTATCTTTCAATGAAATGCATAAAAGAGTTTATTCTGTAAAACATTTTTGTTTTGAAATCTTTAAATCCATAAAAAGCTCGAATGAAATCCATTTGATATTCACATGAATCGCATTGAATCCTATTTGCGTAAAATAGACTAAACTTTGGATGAAATCCTATCGAGAAATGCATTACTAGAGTCTTTGTTGACGATTGATATTTAACTCAAATTCTTTGGCCTCAGGAGTAAGACATAGAAGAATATATTCTATCGATTTTCAGATTGTTTTCGATTATCTCTATTTGCATTAACTGTAAATCAATGGTTTGTTATGTCTTTAGTTTAAAATTCTGATTCACAGACTATTAATAAACACTATTTTCAGAATTGACTCATAAATTGATTGCAAGAATTGACGAAACTTACAATTAATTGAATAAAATCTCCAGAATTTGTTGAAATGAAAATAAATATTTAAACATTTCATAATATAATTGAATTTCTATTTAACAATAAATTGATTTAAATGCAAACTTTGTCCAAGTTCATTTGAAAGACAAAATTATTGACATAAAAAAAGATAAATTTGTTATCAATAACTTATCATTGATTATGTTTAAAGAATATGAATGAAACATATTTATTGATGAGTGAAATGATAATTGAAATGATGATTAGGTTTTAACGCAAACAAAATAAACAAAACTTCAAAAATATAGTTTAGTTTTAAAGAAAAGAAAAAAAATAAAACAAATGAAAAGTAAAATAAGTATCGATTGAAGTGTCAAATGAGTTATCGTTCGTCAGATTGTGTTTTAACTCCAAAGACAAACAGCAATCAATCGAACCGACGAAGGGGTCAACCGAACTGAAGGGGTCGAAGGGGTTGACCGAACTGAAGGGGTCGAAGGGGTCGACCGAACTGAAGGGGTCGAAGGGGTCGACCGAACTGAAGGGGTCGAAGGGGTCCACACATTAATACAGATTTCAAACACAATTATCGGCGATTTGTTGCGAAATATCAACAGATTTTGTGATCAATTCATCGGTTGTTTATATGTCTTATTTCTTTCTGAAAAATAGAATCTCATTTCAAAATATACTCAACATTTATGTCCAAAATATTAGTTCTTATGACTTGAGGTTAATATATTGCGCTCTCTTCTCAAATCCGAATTGTGTTAGCAAGGTGATTTTTACCTATCTCATTTCAAATCCGTTTTTAAAAAAATCAATTTTTTGATAAATTGAATCAAAAATATAATTAAATTATTAATAATATAATATAATTTATAATTAAACTATTTATTAATTAAGGGAAAGGGTATCTATTGTGGGTTTGGATGAGTTATTTAATTTTGTGACAAAATTCTAAATTGAAATTTGATTCAAAATATTTTGATTTTTTGTTTTATTTATATTCAAAAACTTAATTCATTACAACTGTATTAATAATTTAAAAACAAAATTAATAATAAATAATAGAAAATGGTTTGCGATATACATATTGTTTGCCTTGGTGAAATATTCTTTATAAAGAATTAATTGTAATGTATTTGATCAAAAGTTACGGTTAGTTTTAAGTAGATGTCCTTACTCTCACATCTCTGACCCATATAGCCGTCGGCGCACCTGTGCTCAAAACAAAACAGTATATCAGTTATCAATCGAGAAATCAATTTTCAAAAAAGTTTTAGAAATGACTCAAAAATTTGTGTAGTTTTCAGACTTTTCTTCAGTTTTTTGTATTTCTTTAAAAATCTTTGGATTTTAAACATTTCTATAGTTTTCTTAACTTTTCTTAATTTGATTTATAATTAGACTAACGATTAACTGAAAGACGAAGAGATATGAAGAGAATGTCTGAAAAAACTTTTTTTTAGTCAAAAGGAGTGATGTCTGAGAAGAGAAAGAGACAGACATTTGAAGTCTATTAACAGTTTAAAGGATTGGGAAAGAGTTGAGGAAAGATGTAAGGGATGTATGGGATGTTGACTCACTGGCAAACGTATTCTCCAACCGCTTCATAGAGAGTACAGGTGCCGCCATTCAAACAGAATGACGGTATAGGACAGGGGCGTACTTGAGGCCAGAGCGGGCCTCTGGTCGTTGTGGTCGATGGTGAAGATGAATGAGTTTTTTGGTTCGATTCTGTGATAATAACTTTTTGTTTGGCAATGGATGGCTCCCGAGACACGACATTTATGGCTCGACATTCATAATATCCGCCATCAGTTTTGGGCGAAACCCGTCTTATCTCCAGTCGAGACATTCGACTAAAAGAAACAAAAGTAAAAAAAATGATCACATTTTCCGAATCTAAATATAAACTCAACTCCTTTTCAGTTATTTTTATAGCGTTTAACATCTCTTAAAGAGATTTAGTTTTTAATACAAAACGTTTATATGATATAAGACCTCAATATTCTGTGCGAAATGAAAAACAGAGATTTTGGCGAAAAGAAAGAGAAATAAAATTGATTTAAAATAAACACTTCTAATGAAAAATTCGGTTCGACTTTGATTTTGGAATCAAACAAATTGAGTTATCTCTAAAATCAAGTTTTGTTTTCAACCACAAGTAGTACTCATTCACTGAATAATTCATTTTAAACAAACGTTTCTCTCAAATAAATACTTGTGTTTTGTCTTAACATTGAGAACACGGAAAATGGTTTTATCCCTGACTTCAGTTTCGGCAAAAATCCTCTAAAATTATTAATGGTTTCAATGATTGTAATTCTCGATGAAATGTCAGATAAATTAAATGTAGTTCTCTGTTAAGGGAGTGTTGTATTGAAGAGCTGTAGTGAGAGTTGAGATCTGAGAAGAGTCTCTTAATGTGAATCTCTGTTCGCATTTCTGAATATCTATTTATATAACTATTTGAGAGCAAAACTGTGAGAAACTGTTTTTCTTTTAGGGTTTTGTTTCGATTGGTATTCAAAAGTTGAAAAAGAGTGTCAGTTGTTTGACTTACCGGCGCGTCCTAATGGTAACTCTTCCTCTAGTCTTAAGTCGTTTGCCATTCCTGAACCACTGGACGAACGGTAATGGATTGCCGGACACTTTGCACCTTAATCTCAGATTGCCTTTTGTAGCGACGCGTAGATCACCGCTAAGTCCTCTCACAATAGGAGACTTCGCTTTAAAGACACAATGAATAGAAATATTTTATAAATAGTCGACAAATACTGGAATAGTGTCACACATTCATACAAATGTCAAACTATTCTCAAAACCGATTCACAACTAAAAAGCAAAATATTCTGTTTGGCTCTCATTTGGGTCTCAACTCAAACCTCACAAACTAATACATGACCTCAAAAGTAATATAAGTGAAAGTTTTTGAAGTTTTTTATTTTAAAATTTATTTTTGCGCTAAATTTTTCTCCGATACTATCGATTAGTTGACAAACAAATAAATAATTTCGATCCACTTTGAAGTCAAACCATTAAATGATTATCTATTGCTTCAACTCTTTCGGCAATACATTAGAAATTGTGGTGAAAGACATCAATTTGAGGCATAGTTTCATAGGAATGGGTTAGACTTCAGTTTGAATGAGTTATTAAGAAGAAAAAACTGAAATATTATGCAATTATTTTAATTGAATGCAAATCTTTTGATTGTTTTGCTATCAAAACAAAACATTTCAATTCAATAAACAATTTCTAATTGAAAATCGCAATAAATCTCTTTTACATCAAATGTTTATATTCATGAAAGAAGTCAGAGATGAACAAGGTCAAATGTTTGCAAATGCGATCTGGGAACATTTACTATTACTCAAAGCGATGATAAGCTGTAATATTTTGCCGACAAATCTACATCTCTTTAAAGGAGTACTCTTTTTGTATAAGAGCTTATCCTTCCCTTAATTTTGTGTGAAATGTTTAAGTAATTTGAAGATAATTTCTAAGCATTTGATTATTTATTGGAAGCGATAATTGAATAATAATCGAAATCTTAATGAATTTAAATCTGAATAATTATGGAGTGTTTAAGCTATCGGACAATTAGAGGACGAGTGCCTCGAAGAGAAAGCACTCATAAATTGAGTTGGGATTTGTGTGCAAAAGGAAAGCACTTAAAAGCGATTTTCTTTTGAATTTATTGTTCGCACTTCAAAAGCAAACGATTTCTATATCCCGGGCCATGAATATTAAAACGAGAGCCCAGAATGTGTCAGAATGTGTCACATATGATGGTATGTCTAATGTCTGCAATGATTATCAATTTTGCATTTTATAAGTTAATCAAATGTATGGCAAATAACTGCACAAAAAGGCAATGATTTAAGAGCACCGTCTCTACGGATCTGATCTCTGGTGGGCTGTGAACTCGAAGGCAGACCTCTCTTGTCAATTGTTGTTCACTAAATAGGGGTTTCACTGATTCACTGTCCCCTTACTCCAGGGGTTTGTTATGTTAATGGCGGCGGTGGGTATGTATGGGGGGATGGAAAGGGCACTAAATTAAGATGTATCTGTATGTGAGTCCATTGCCGATGAGATGTGGACTAGGCGTTAAAAACAGCAATACAGCGAGGTCAGGCCACACAGATAGTCATGGGAAAATTTAGCAATAGAGCTGACAGCACATCGAACAGCACTTTGTTTGCCATAGCCTGTGCTCAGCACCAGTACGACCAGTGTAAGCATGCAATAGCTTATATGCATTTACATCCTTCACCGAGTTTTACCTCTCCTTTGGAAGAATTGGAGAATAGCTGCAACTGAAGCAACTGATAAATTACTTGAAGCACACACATAGTCCGCACAACCATCCAGTGCTTAGGTCAGAGCTGAGCCGCGGTATATCCACAACACAACACACCTCAACAATATATATTAACAATAGGCCACTGCCTTCCACTGCCTTATCCTAAAACCTATTCTCCTTTTCTTAACTTTTTAGTAATGCAACAGAAATACCAAATAATATAATAATAATAATATTATTTTCATTTCATCCGTCAATTATTTAACTATAGGTTTGCATTCATTTTCTTACTCTCAAAGGCTTTTATTCATTCAAATCATAGACTCAAAAGCTTTTCCCGAAAATTAATGGCTCAGAATATCGTATATCTTATAACTAATTTGAGTTTTATCGCACTCTCATATCATAACCCAATGAAAGATTAGGTCTTCTCAACGAATCATAAAAGAAAAATACATTCGTTTCATATCATCGCCTCTTTTTGCTTATGTTTTCATATATTCAATGCTCACAAATGAGTATTAATATTGAATAAATGCTAGCACTGGAACAGGCAGAGGGCACACACACAGGCGTAGGGCACAGGCATAAGGCACAGGCAGCTGAGTCAACATCTTATATAATAATTTATTTTTGGGCCATAAATATTGTGTTCTGGTGTAAAGAATACCGAACTGTTGGACTGGTTTCTCAATTAACTCATCCAAACATCCAAACAATGATTCGGTCCTCAAAACAGACACAAAGAGAAATGCAATCAAAAGCTGATTCAAAACCAAACATATATTTAATTGAAAGACAACAACATTTAGTTGTCTCTGAAGTTCAATGAATTCTTGAATGGAGTGAATCAACGAATGTATGATTCGGTCGATAATAACACCCAAAAACTCATCACTGAATAAATCAGTGGATATTCAAAGTGATGAACAGTCGGTGCGAAAAGAGGACTGAGAGGGAGAGTCATTCAGAGCAAGAAATAGACAAACAGAGTGCAAGTGAGTCGGGAGAGGAAAAGAACTGTTGCAGAGGTGGAGAAGGAGGCAGTGTTGCGATGAGTGAGTGCAGAGTCAGTACAGAGGGAGTGCAGAGGGAGTGAAAAAATGATCATCAAGTACATTCTCTAACTATTATCAGACTTTCACCTCTGCTCTAACGAGTAGACTAACAGTTAGACAGCACTAAGTGTGAGGTTAGCTCTCACTCTATGTGTGCTCTCTGTGTTCCCTGAGCTCTATCTGTGAGCACCTCTGCTTGGAATAGAGTCTCGCATTGAGTCACTTATTGCTCTTTATTTTTAGTCACTGTTGTGTTGATTCTGTCGCAGAATTAAGTGTTGGCTAAGAGTGAGCTAAGAGTGAAATCATATAAGACTTACCACATCGGGTGCACAACACTTTGCGAATGAGACGACTGGAGCGCTTATTCTGCACTTCTGGAGACGCGAATGTACTTAAATTGATTACTGTATGACTGCTGGCAATCGGACGCAATAATTGATTATTTGAGTCAACATTAATTGCAATACTATTCATATGAACTGAATTACTCATTACAGAGAACGGCTCCGAAGCAAAGATTATATACTTTTCTTGTGGCCGAAGATTAACTAAATTCTCGTTCAAATGAATCGCACAAAAAGGCGGTTCAGGTTTTAAAAGTTTGTTTCGGACAAAATATAGGGTCACATGACTTGAAAGCATCAAATTAGATGATAATGAACTTTGGTTTTTGATTAACTTTTTCACTTGAAATGTGGCACCGATACGGCCGCCATAGTCTTCAGATATTGAGATCAATTTGCCGGTCAATACAATCGGCGCTAAATATGCCTTTGAGGCCGCGTCTAATTCTGGTTCCCATTGTAGTGGCGGTCCTTTTGGACACTGATTGCCAGTCCTTTGCAAATGGTTTGCACGCATTGAGTTTTCTTCGGCTGCAGACGACGACACCCCAGAGCTGTGGAAGTGTTCAGAATTGAAGGCATTGATATATATGCTGGTCATTCCCGCTGACAGATAGTTGAGTTCAGTGGCCAATAGGGCGCCGGCTATCACTAACAACACTTTGTTGAGAATCTGATGCGTGAAATCATGAGACCAGTACTGAAATGTTTGCGACAAATTGGACGGATTGGACGGACTGGACGGACATAAACAATGGTTTGAATGGTTTGATGGCTTCGAATGACTCGAATACAACATACTGTTGGCTAACCGTTAGCAACGGTTCATAAGTCTAATACTTTTTGCACTTTTTTTTATCTCTTTTGAAAACTTTTAAAAAGTTTTTCTAATCTCTGTTTCGATCGATAGTTGTATTGAATAACTCTTTGAAAGCAGAAATCATAACTATTTGACAGCCGACTACTTGTGCAAACTTTTTGGGATCGACTGCAACAGTTGCGGCAAAGTTTGGTGATAACAGTGTTTCCAATAACACCACAAAAGAAGACTATTTGCAAATAAATTACATTTAATATGCTTTGGAAGAGTTGTGAGTCAACAGAGTTGTCGAAATAGTGGACCCAATCATTGAGTGGAGAATAGCAGTCATTATTAAGTTTGAATGAGTTGACAAACATTGCAAAACATTAGGATTGCAGTCAAACTCTTCCAGAGTGTTCACGAGAGGCGATCCCAGAGTGAGAGAGAGTGCACAACACTTGTTTACATTATACTGCACCCGATCTGCGATCTGTTTGTAGTTTGGCTTAGCTTTCGGTATCCTATCATCCCATGAGTCCCATCCCATGACTAACGCAAATCTGGATACAAGTTATTACATCTTCGCGCCTGCGTTCACACAAACAGCCATTACTGCCATACGTTTATCCAATCCATAATAACCAGACCATAGAAGAGGGACTGTTTTCGTAATCTCAATTTAGACATCGGTCTGACCCCCTTTCCATCCAATGTTTAGGACGTTTCCCATTCTCTCCGCAAATCTATCCGTTATTTTATTATTCAATTCAAACGAAACCAAAGAATAGATTTTTATAAGAATTGCGATTCAAACAAATTCTGGTTAATATTAGTGTCTCTACAGTGTCTACACTCATTTATTCTGTGAGATAATTACCCGGAGCTAAGTCTTATAGAAATTAATTAATTTCAATCTTCAATATTATTGATTAGATTTTAATTAAATTAATATTTTGATTGCTATTTAATAGAACCCCTATTTTCAAAAGGAATTCATTTCAAACAATTATTTCAATTAATTTCAATATTATGTCATAAAATATGATTTGAATTTCCTCTCAATTTCTTTAATTCAATTAATGAGACAATTGATTGACTCAAATACAGGAAGAGTAACATTAAAACCCTTTCAATACATTTATTTATTTAAATTGATATTTGATTTTAAATCCGAAAAGAGAATAGAAATTAAAGTGATTTTGTTTTTTGAAAAATATTTTTCAATTCATTACAAGAAATTATTTTCAAATTCAAAACTAGAAAAAGATGTGAGTGTTTTGGGCAGAGAATACGTAGGATGTGGTGATCGGTCACAATGTTTTCAAAAGTGAAGCAATTCTTTCTCTTAATTTGAAGAGCGGTCTATGTTTTGGTGGACCGGTCTATGAATTTGCGTTTCGGTTCGTTTCAAAGCCTTGTTATCGGTTGGGCCTCAAATCACATCAATCACATCAATCACATTCTTGTTCTGCTCGTATGGCCAACACAACAGGCTTTAGCCCAAAGGGTAGGTTCCGGTAAAGGTCCACACAATTAGAGTACTGCACAAAAGTAATGGCCCTTTATTTGAGACAATCAATCGCTGCAATAGTTTTCCAGTTTTGCACAGCTATTGACAAAAACGAATTCACACTATCCTTATATTAGGCTTGAAATTAGAGTTTCAGATAAAAATCTAAAGTAAAACAACTTTTTTTACTCAAAACTAAATTACAACAAATTGTGACCATTTCTGAAGTTTCGTAAATTTTATTACAACTAAAGTTTAAACACTTTTTCGCTCTTAAAGTGATAGCAATTTCGCGTAAATATACCGAAAAAACGTTTGACATTGAAGTCCGACAATAGAGAGCTTATATTGACAATAAACTTATCTTGATCAATTTTTTAAAAAAAGTTTTTATGTCGTCATTATGTTATCATTTGTTAAAAATATTTTTTGATAAGAAAAATATTTTGCATAAAATTGCTGTTATTTTGTTAAAAGATTTCGCAAAAAATTTTGATAAATAAATGAATCCGAATCTATCCGAAGATGGGATGGAAAGGGAGTAGTCGTGTCTCGAAATAGAGACGAGTGCCTCGGAGTGCCTCTACGCTCGCCATATATGACACAATGCCAACACAAATGTGAATCTATTTTCAAAATTACAACTCTATAATGAAGTGCTGATCATTGAAGCGTTCGTCTGCTTCACAACTAATCCAAACTTCAATTATATTCACTTTTTTCTCTCTTTCTGTTCACTCAATCTTTCGGTCTCTCAAAAGGATGGGAGAAAACGGCAATAATTTTTTCAAAAGAAACTGTTTTTTGAATGACTCTCACAACTCAAAGGCAATGATATCCTTAACATCAGTCAACTCTCAAAGAATTAAATGGCTTTCAAAAAGTTTTTCTTGAATTTGATTCAAAGAAATGATGCAATTATTTACTAACGGATTACCTCCTCCTCAGAGGTCTTTCGACAACAAAACAACTCTTTTAAGGAAATGCTTTGGTTTTAAAATAATCTTATTTTGCATTTAATCTGACGTTTAAATCATTTATATTAATAATTAATTGAAAGTAAATATAGTTTGAGACAACAATTTCTTACAAAATATAATCAATTTTATTGTTATTATTATTCAAAAGATAACAAAATCTTAAAAATTGGAAAAATTATTGGAATTATAAATAAGACTAAAATCAAATCACAATAAATTAATTTTTGGATTTCTCTCCAAAAGAATTCATACATTACTTGCGCTCCAATTGTTTGAATTTAGTCTCTGTTTGGAAACAAAACAAGAAATTATTAATAAGTGAATAAATAATTAAAATTCATTAAAAAATCTTTAAAACATATTAAATATATTCTTAATTAAATTGAGTTACTCTTTATAATGTATTTTAGGAGAAATTCTCATAAAATTTAATTATATTTCCTCTAAAAACCTTCAAAACAATTAAAAAAGCGAATAAAACAAAGAGTTTGGGAAGAATTGAATAATTTGTGAGAATATTGTGTTTCTAATCAAACATTTAATCAATTTTATAAACTTTTCTTTTGAAGGAATCCTATTATGAAACTCAAGTTTTGAGACAAAAGGTATAAAAATAAGAGAAAATTTAATTCCAAAAAGTGATAAAAAAGAGATAATTCAGGCGATAATGGGGTGAAAACAGCAATAAAAAGCTTAAACCGATTCAAGTCTGACTAAAACCCGAAATTTTCATTTGAAACACTCCTTTTCATAAGTGATTCACAGAAAAAGCACTTAATATCAGAAGAGTTGCTCTCAAGTCGTGTGCTGTCAATGCGATCCCAGTTTTGTTTAGAAAAGAAAACTTTTCTCCAACTCTTGAGTCAAAATATTTTACCGAAAAAGAAAACCAAAATTAATCAAAAAGAATGAATTCAATGGAAATATTCAAAATCAGACCAAAATATATTGAAAACCGAATAATAAACAAAATATTTATATGAATACAACTTTTGTGTGGCATTTGCTCTCTCTCTCTCTCTCTCTCTCTCTCTCTCTCTCTCTCTCTCCCTCTCCCCTCACTGTTGGCTTCAAAGGAGTTTGAGATGAATTACAAAGGCTTTCAAATTGAGTTTCAGAGTTCTGAAAGTCTTTAAAGTCTTTGAAAGTGATTCAAGTTTTTGAGGAAAACGTTTTCTTCACTTCATTTGTAAGATAAATGAAAACTAAAACTCGTTTCGCAATAATAGTAAACATATTTCATAATGTATTTTGAAATCGGCTTTACTTTAAGTTCAAAATTTATCACTACTTTTGAGAGAAATTTATCCAAAATATCACTAAAAATATTTAGAGCTCTTCAGACCTAATGGTCAGTAATTTGTTTGAAGTTCTCAAATATTTTGCTTTTTTCAAATGTTTTCAAAAACATAAGATTAAGACTAAACTAAAGACTAAACTAAACGATAATTTCAATAAAACGCTAAGAATTTCAACAAAAATATTTTGATAAAGATTTAGAAGTTTTTAAAAATAATAGAAATAAACGACAAAAATGTGACACAAATTCAATTGAAGTTGAGATGAGATAAGTGGCTCACAAATCAAACATTACCTCAATTTTTGAATCAATCAATTTTTAAGATTAAAATTAAAAACCAAATAATAATAAAATCGTCAAAAATCAGGTGAAACTCATTAAAAGAGTTTAAGTTTTTGAAAAATAAAATTGAAATCAAATGAAAGAAATCTTTAAATTAAATGAAGTTATAAATAAACAAAAGTCAACCCAAACTTGTTTTGCATTTAAATCCTTAATTAACACAAAAAAGCCTTAATTTAAGAGAAAATGTTTGTTTCAAATGGTTTTCAAGTTTGATATAAAACGAAAGTAAAACAAATCTTATTTTTGTTATAATAACTAATTAGTTGTTTATGTAAACTAAAGCTAAGTTTAGATTAAGACAAATGAATGATAAATATTTTTGGAGAAAATATGTTTTTCTATGAATTTATATCAATTAAAATTGAGTCCTGTTTTTTGAAAAACAAAATCAAGATTTTCTGATACTTTTGTGTATTAAATGAATTGAATTACATTGAAATGACGGTTATCTCTAGTCTATGGACTGTCCTTTCGGTAGATCTGATACTTTATTGAATGGTTTAGTACTTGAAATGAAAGCCTTTCTGATAGAAACCAAAAACAAGAAAACCCTTTGAGTTAAGTCTGAAAATGATTTATGACTCGATTTGTTTAGTTCTGGCGTTCATTGAAGTAATGCTTAGATCTTATGAGAAATTGTTTATAAAATGAATTGAATTTTAAATCACTTATAAATGAATCGCTATTTTCTGAACCGAAACTTTTTTTTGGGAAATCATTTCAAACAATAATTCATTATTAGAGACAATGAATACAATGAAGAAAACCACAGATTGGGTCACAAATAATCGGATTAAACTATTTTTGAAAGACTTAATACTTTGCATAACACTTATGCAATGAAATAGACATTTGATTTATCTATTGAATGGTTTTTAGGCTAAGAAAACATCTGATTGTTTGATATTTTTAATAAAAACATTGATTTCTGTCTTTCAAATGTCATTCAAATGTGATTTAAATGAAAAAAATATTTCTTAAAATAATTTACCCAAACGTTTAGAGTAGGCATCGATAGCGTACGCCATGTCCTCTAATTTCTGGACCTTTTCCTCAATTTTGTCTATGAGTTGAAGATTAGGTAATAAAGTCTTGTATTTGTCATTCATTGAGTCAACAGATTTGGACACATTTTCAGTGATGACAGACATCTCTTTGTATTTATTTGCCGTCACTTTATTCATGTCTTCCAACAGTTTATAGTCATCTAAAGTCACTGCAAAACAAATGCAAATAACAAACAATTAATTCATTTTAATTGCGATTGAAATCTATTGAAACGATTGCTTACACTCGAGCTCTGCCTTCAAATAATCTCCGCTTTTTGTGAACATCTCTTTTGCCTTTTGTTTGACTTTATTTTCATCATAACTACAATCGCTTTCAAAAGACATTTGTTTTGATTAACAAACGATTAATTGTTTTTCAAATTATATAAAATTCTTCTCATTTAAGAGGAATTCAATGTTTGTTTGTTTACTAATATTTGTTGTCAAGTGTTGTACACATGTCTTAGAAACACATTTTAGCGCTTTTTTCAAATACTTCTCACAATTCAATCAATTCTTAAGTTCATTGTTTTTAGTGTAACATCGAATATCGAGGTCATGTCGAGGTCATCCAATTTATATTTCAATTGATTTTTAAAAATATACTAAATATTAGCAAAAATGATGAGTCAGTAAATAACTTAAATATTTGTCAAATATTTATTATTAATTCAAATCATATGAACAAAAAATAAAATCTTAAGGAATTATTATTTATTGGTATTTATTGGCAATGATATAGCATTTTGATGGCTTCTGCGTCCATAGAAGTTAGTCCTGGCTTATCGTAAACCTAGAAAGGGGTCAATTTGATACAAGTTTAATTGTAATCATTCTAAAATGAAAGTTACCTCGAGCATTTTAAAGCCATCTTTCTTGGGTTGCATTGTGATGGATATGCCGTCTTTACTGTAAGATCGGGGGCCGTACAGCATAATTGAGCTATAGTCAAAAGGGGTCAGAATTAAATTGTCCGATGGATTCAATTTCTTAAACTCTGTTTTGTAAGACTCGTCGATATTATCCCAAAATATATAAAGAAATCTAAAAAAATAATTCGAAAACAAAATCAAAGTTTTAATTGAAATGATTTGATGTCTCACTCGTCTCTATCTGAGCGGTTCTGTTCGTGATAAAAACCTTGATCAATTCAATTAAGCAAACAATTAGAGGTTAAATGCAATAAATTAAAAATACCATGCTCACCTACAGAATGCATGAGTTCATGTACAACAGTGCCCGCAAAATAGCAGCCGTCTCCCAGTGATATCATTTCGGGGTTATCCTCATCCTTACCGATAGTCGAATAACACCTTTCAACCAATTTTCAATCAATTAATCAAATTGTAAGCCCTTGTCATCAATACCCCTGTCCTTTGAAAATGCGGACGTAGTCGACATCACTACTCGTTCTCTCTCTGAACCGAATACAAGTAAATTGATGGAACTGATCCATTGCATCCAAGATCATACTCTTTTTATCACCTTGGAATAAGTATAACATAAGTATCAATTGAAAAATATTTCTAAAAAATTATTAAATAATAATTGACTGACTGAGTGAAGGGTCGATCATATAAGGTATCTGAGCGTTAGGCCAAAGCCAATAACTCTCTGAAACTGCATTTCGGTTCTTAAAGTGAATAAAAGTGAATAATATATTAATTTTTGGAGATTTAATGTAAACACTTGTATTATAATTAGATGCCATCCATACCTCAAATTTAGTATATTTAACAATATCTCCACTAAAAAGATGAGGATTATGAAGAGCTCTCAATGGTTTTGGATAAGGATCTGATCGAGCAATCCTTTGCAGTCGTTTCTGTGACGATCCTCTGTTCCTGGCTTTGGATCAAAAAGAGTTATTACTATTTGAAAAACTTTTTATGTGTTTGCAAACAATACCGGGAAGTCCGGTAACGGCATACAACAAATAAACCAAAAGTAAAAAAAAAATTTTGTAAGACTTGGAACCAAACATTTTTAGCCCACTTTTGATTCTCATGTGAAAACACTTCAATATTTGTGTAAATTTTCGTATAATACTCGACAGATAATAACGATTCGTTGTTTAATATATAAATTTTATTAACAGTTATTATAACTGTTTGTTGTTTGCGAAGAGAGACATAACTCTCTAATCTATTTGACTTGAGATGCAATTAAAGTGGAGTTAGAATTATATGGGAATAACTCAATATATTCCTCACCTGACGCTCAGATGTAAGAATTCTTTTCTGATAAGACTTGGTCTGTAAGTCATGTAAATTCAATCAATACTTGAATTGATCACTCGTTTCAGTCATTAACTCGGATTCATATTAACGCTAAAAACATTTTGAAAGACATAAAACAATATAAGATATGCAATAAAAGTGTTGATATAACGTATAACTTGTGTTTCAGATAAGAATAGTTTTGATAAGGGATAGAGAGAAGCAAATTGTGAATTTCCCAGATTAAATGAAACCTCAAAACCGGAGCTCTCATTAGTTTCACTCAAACAACACAATCCTTTGAGAGACAATCCGACAATAGTTATGGTATTTCTATCTTTGACTGCAATTCAATAATAAATTAGAAAATCTATAATCAGAGTAAAAGTTAAAGAATTAAAAGATTGGAATCGAAATTAAATAAGACTTTGATTTGTATTTTATTGACTCCAGAATCGTATTAAACAACATATGGATCACGAATTTGTCATTCAAACAAAGATTCAGTCATTAGATGAGAAAATAAAATATATTATAAATCAATGAATTGAGAATATAATTGATTAACTATTTTATTAAAAACATTTAATAATAAATTATATATTATATAACGACTAATATTCTAATGAAAGTTAAAAAGTTATTTACAATTGATTTTATCAGAAGATATGAATAATAATAAAAATGAATAAATATTTCAATAATTTGTTGATTTTTTTTCTCTAAATTAAGTAAAGATTAAAATTTGTTTAAAATTCAAGTTATTATATAATAATTGGTTAATATTTGATAAAATTATTTACAATAAGATATTAAAATGGATTAATCGGTAAAATATATATAAAATCACAGTTAGTTTCAGATATTATAATCGACTTCTGGCTCTTCCTTTTCCTCCAAATTCAAGTTTTTATTCGGAATGAGAAACGATATCAACGAAGAGATTATTAGGAGAACTCCGGCGCAACCGAATGTGATTCGGTAGGAGTCAGTCATATCAAACACCGTTCCTATCATTAAATTTAGGAAAAGAGTCGTTAAATTGATTGAAAAACAAAGTTATCGATAAAAATGAAGTCATTGTGATGGCTATACCTGCGAGGGGTGGGCCTAACATCGAAGCGGCGCCTCTGAAGAGACTGAGAAGACCGAAAGCATTGGTTAGTCTATCGATTCCTAATAAGTCGACCAAAATTATTGACGTCAAACAAATATACGCCGCTTTTGATTGCAATCAAATATATTTCGTTAAATCATTTGATTTTAATAATAGTTTTGAAATGACTTACAAACGAAAAATCCGAATAAAACACTGGATATTAATACTGTTGTATATGTCATACAATAGGGTATTGCTATCACTGATAGTCCGCAAAGAAATAAACAGTAATTATTGATTGTTAGAGCAGTTATACGAATGCCAGCAATAGATCCCTTTCTATTGATTATATCACTAATCACTCCGAATAACAATCGTCCGATTGTGTTGGATATGCCAATCACTGAAATGAGTAGAGCGGCGCTGTCAGGTTTTACCAGTTCATCCCCATCTAAATTACCAAATAGATTGTCATTCAATTAATATTTCTTTTTGCTTATTGTTATTTTGAATTGTTATCTTGAACAGTTCTCTCAAAATACACTTTTTAAAAGTTTTGAACAAAAAAAAATAATTGAGAAGAAATTCAGTGTTTGGCCTAAACTATAATTACTTATTATATAAGTCAATGATTTATTGTAATATCTTCTGATATAACACTTTTTCTAACTTTTTTTGAGAATAGAATTTAGAAGAACTCATGAATTATAGAAAGAGAAGAGAAGCGACATATGGACGGAATAATCATCAGATTTAATACCTTTGACATTAGTGACAGCAAATTGTGTGATGTATACGAAAGGGACATAAAAGCCCATCATTCCGAAGATATTGGAAACCGACAATAGAGTGAAGGCTGAGCTCTCCTTAACTAATGAAAAGTCGAGCATTTCTTTGAGGATACTCTTCATCGACGGCGGAATTTTGAATCGAAAACATTGTTTCTTCTCTGGCTCTTGAAATTCAGGGTCAATCAGATCTTTATTTTCTTTCTTCAATTTAAAAAATGTCAACAATTTATGGCAAAGATTGGGTTCGTTCTGATCGGTGCCATCCTTTCCTTCGGATTCAATTTGAGCCAATTGTTGCTGAACTTTGTTTATGATATCGCGGGCAGGGATTGAGACCACACTCTGTCCCATATTAGCGCTGATAACGCCCTGGGATTCAGCAATTTGTTGAAGGGATGAATTGGGCGGAAGGGTTAGAGTAGAGCCCGAATAAAATATATCTCTTTTATACATCGGTCGCACCGCTATTGCTTGGCTTTTATTGGCTGCGGAGTGGGTCGGAGTGCCTGAAGACAAGATTACTTGAAGTGGTTGTGAAGGAGCCGCTCCTGTTTGGGAGGATTCAGACATAGTCCGCAGTCCGGGCTGTCGTCGTCCGCGCGCGAAACTAAGCTGAGAACTGCCGGTAAACCCTTTTGCGCCATCATTTGAAGGCGATTGAGGGGCGGCTAATGTTGTATTTGAAGGGAAAGTCAGTTCTCCTGACAAAGAAATGGCAGAGTCTTGTAAATGGATTTCATGATCTGTTATAAGGCAAAAGTCCAAAACAAAGCATTGATTTTAGCGTCAAATCAAAAAGTGTTAAGCGTTTAGCGAATCAGTGATCAATAAAACTGTTGAATACCTTTCTCTTCTGGCGAACCCGCTATCGAAGACTCGCTATCGATCTCTGAATTTGTTATCTTTCTCTCCATAATCGGTGACAGTTGTGGTTGTGATTGTGGTGGAGGTTGTGGAGAGAATAGCTGATCCAAATAGAGAGTGGAATGTACCCCCGGCTCTGTATTCATTGAGTTCATCATAAGTCGTTCCTTTAGTTCATCGTATTGTCCGTCACTACTGTTTTGCATCATTAGTAAGAACTGTGAGTTGGAGTGCGACAGAAGTCGTCTCCTCTTTTCCTCAGCTATTCTTTGAAGTAATGGTTTTCGCGAAGAATTTCTTGTATTCGTGTCGTCGACGATAACGGCCTCCGCGTGAACGTTGAGCGGACGCATCAGAGCACCGAATACTGAACAGTTGAGGGCCAGCGCCGCCAAAATCATAAGAGTATTCATCCAGTCCATTTTTGATAACAACCACTGAGTGAACGGTGCGAATAGGAAAGCACCGATACCTGACCCACAAACGGCCAGTCCTGTGGCCAACGCTCTTCTTGTTGTGAAATAATATCCGACCGAAACGATTGCCGGCAAATAAATCAAACCAAAGCCAACGCCCCCTAAATATGACGTTAAATGCATTTATAGAGTCAACAGTTTTAACCACTTTTTCAGTTCAATGTCTGCGGTTTTAATGACAAGGAATGCGATGAATCCATAAACCCCTAAGAAATTGTCGTAAAAACATAACATTTAAAAAAATTGTGAACCCATTACTCTTATCTAAGATCAACTCATTCTCAAAGTTTGTTGGAATTGAATAAAACTAATTCTTAACTCAAAACTCAAATTAATAGTCATTTGTTTGAATTGCTTTAAACCGCAAACATATCCACAAAGAGATGGACAGGTGTTTACCCATAACTCCATAAGTAATCATAAGAACTTCAATATTGGGAGCAATCGTTGACAAAAGCAGAGCACAAAATGCGACAATACTTCCCAATATTGTAACGAAACGACAGCCGTATTTGTTGGCCAAAGCACTCACTATCGGACCTATAGTTTAATTTTCAAACAGTTATAAGAAATTTAATTAATTTAGAATTAGTTTCGAGTTTTTTGCCGTATTTTAAGAGACTATAAAAATAATTTAAATGTAAAACGACTTAATGGGAGCTCAAAGTCTTCCAAATCTGATATCAGTTTTCTTTGAAGACTAACTTTTTTTTACATAACAATAAAATGACTGAAAATTAAATCTTTTTATAGAAATCATTTGAAATGTTTTAAAGAATACGATTCTCTGCATATTCTTTGTTTTGTTCATTACTTTGAGAATAAGTATTGAGTTTAGAAAAGAAATATGCAAGGTACTTCTATATTGAGTTAATTGTGTTTTTGTCAATATCCTTGCACACTTCTGATCTAATTATTAAATTAGATTAAAATAAATTGCGATTTTGATCGAAATGAGATCAGAGGCAAATGTGTCAGACCTGCTCCGAGGTAACATCCGTTGAGTAGTGATCCACATAACGCAACCTTCCCTTTGGTTGTATCGAAATGACGGACAAATTCTTCAAAAAACAGACCAAAAGTATAAGCGATTCCGTCGACAATAACATTGCATAAGAAAGAGGCCAATACTACGACCCATCCATAGCCTCCATCGGGCGCCGGGTCTGTAATCAGAATATGAGGCTCTTCGTCGTCGTCGTCGATGGGCTCTTCTGTTGCTTCATATGGTTCTGTGAGCTCATGGTCTTCAGGTATTGCCGATAACTGTTGTACAGACGTGTGCTGTAAAGAGATCTTTGAATCGCCACTAATTGAGAGCAGCAGATGGACAGGCAGTTGTGTCGTACCTAAAGGCAAGAGTCAAATCATTTAGAGATAGTTTTAATTTATTTGATTCAATTCTGAATCAACAAAAAAAACTGATTCAATGAAGAGTTAATATAATTAAACTTTTGAATGACATTTGTATTAATCCCATAAATCAAAAGAGATTTTAATTAAAGTCTGAATCAAATGAATGACATTTCGTACTATTAATCAATTGAGCGCTTCTGTAATTAACAGAGTCTTCTGTTTCTATAATATCAGAGCTTTTAATGGATTTGAAAATGCGTTCATTTGAGACAAAATCAACCAAAACGGGTAAACTTAGTCTTCTTTGTCTCAATTTATTAAACATTTCACTCAAACAATAATGTTGCGAATAATTCTGGTTTTGATTTCATAACAGTCTATAAGTCGACAAAAGTTTCTTTTTCTCGATTCTAACGGAAATAAAAACTACTTAACAACAGGAGAGCACTGAATGAAAAATTTGATTGGCTTTGAGTTAACAGTCGTTTGGATCTAATAAAATGCATTATTAAACTCTGAATCATACAATTGATTAATAACCGAACACTCGTTCAGAATATTCTTTAGACTAATCATTAATTTCAATACAAACTATGAATTAATTCACTGTTTTTAAGAGAATTTGGCAGAAAAACACAGAAATCGTGTCTTCAAAGACTTTCTTCGATTGTTGTTCGACTCGTTTTTGAGTAATATTTGTTTAATTTATTGAATAAATGATAATATTTTTGATGTCCGAACCAACTAATGGATACCAAAAAGGCGTACCTATCCTTATATTTTAGTTGATTTATTGCCATTAACTATAGCTTAAGACTTAAGTAAACGCATTGACATAATATCAATAAAACGATTATATGTCCATTGATTCCCTTTTATAACAATTTTTGTCTTTTTATTCATTTTAATGGCAATTATCTCAAATAAAGTGATCATAAAATTTATTCAATTTATTTATCATTATTTACAAAAACTAAATATAACACAAAAACCAACAAGAACATTAAATTATAACTATTTTGATAAATTTTCAACGAATTTAATCTATTTGTCGAATATTTTACTTGAGAGACATTCTGTGAGAATTACTAAATTAATTTGAACTATCAAAATTGAAAACATGTTTTTCTTCAAATATATTCAATATATCAAATATTTTGACTGAATTCTTTGTTAGAAAGTGACCAGGATTATCTACGAACAGAATACATAGTGGTGGTAGTGGTGATGCTTTTCAAAAGAATAGAACAAAATGTATTGATTTGATTCGCATTTCAGTATAAAACATGTGATTCAATTATAGCAATCAGTTGTTCCACAAATTAAATCTAAACAATAATTATATGAAATTTATTTTCAATTAATTACATTTGATTTGTCTCTTTGGTTCAATCAAACAAGCAAAGTCATCACTGCTCAGGCAATAACTTATCATTTTTATCATTTATCATTTATAATCAACATTGATAGTTACATCTCAGATAGATGAGCCAGGTCATTCTAATGGAATTTGTGAGTCAATGAATCTAGGTAAGTGTCAGCACAGATATCCAACACCTGTATAAGCTTTTTACAATACAAAAGTGCTGCAAGAATTTGCGAGAATGTGTTCAATGCGTGAGTTTAACAGGAAAATGTGCTTGCACGTATGAATCATCGATCAAGATTCGAAGAAACGTTTTTCTGATATGTTTCAAACTTCTCAGAAATAGATTAAAACTCAATCCAAAGGAAATATTATTTGAGTGAAGTTTTGTAATCAAATGATTTTTTATTTAGAAATATAATTATGTGTTCACTGACTGACACGCTTTTAAAGTCAATACTCTGTCGACAAAATGTGACAAATCTTTGAGTTAACAAAAGTAATGATTTGAAAATCAAATCCTGTCTTCTCTTAGAAATTCAATACAAATGAGAGAAGCGATGAAAAGTGTAAAACAGTTACCAATCAATTCATAGAAACAAATGGAATGAGATCTCAAAACAAAATAATTTTTTTCGTATTTTTAATGAAACTTATTTTAATAAATCGGAGTTATGTCATATAATTCATACCAAATCAAAATTATATGTTCAAAATGACCTTCGGGTCAATTTGTGAATAAAATCGGTAGGCATTTATGAGAATGAATAGCCCTTAGACAATCAAAAATGACATATTTTCAAGAAATATGAAACTCAATTCATTTTTGTTAAATTGATTCAAGAATTTAACAAAAACTTCGAACAAAAATGAGAACTAAAATGAATTATTGAGTAATAAATTTGAGTCTATTGTATAGAAAGACAATATTTAATGAAAAAAAGTTATTTATATTCGAAATTGAATTCACAAACAAAGGATTGAAATGAATGTTTTTGTCAAGTTTTTCAATGTTATGTTAATCCCATTTAGTAATTGATATATATTTTCCTAGAAATTGTTGTTAAGACAAAACTGTTTTGAATTCTACTCCAAAAATTCAAATATTTTTTCTTAAAATTTTCATTAAGTTATTATATTTCTCTAATTAATTAAAAGTTAGTCTAAACTCAAAAGCATTTTAAATGTATTTGTTATGCAAATCATGAGTTAAGTCTTGAAATAACAAAAATAATTGGAATTTGAAAAAATTGCTAAAAATTAAATTCTATGAAAAAAGTATGGTTTCTATGCTTTGATAAACTTGTGCTCTCATTCTGTGCTCTCAAAACTGGTGGGGATTAGATTCTTATGGATATAATTCTGTTTGAATCGCTCATAACATGTCTGAGGATCGCATGTGTTTGGCGTAAATCCAATTGGCATTCAATCTGAAAAAGTCAACCGAACCCTTAGTTTTGAATATTTTATTCCTATTTTTCAAAAGAAAATATCAGTAATTCTGTTGAAACTGAATGGCTTTTTATAGACAATTAATTAGATTAAAGATTTTAATCGAAGACTAATTTCAAATTCATCTTAAACTGAAGGACAGAATAAGTTTTACGAAAGAGTTTATTATTAGAAATGGTAGAAAATTTATCGAAAACATATAATTAACATGATAGTATATCACTGACAGTATATCAGTCAATGGGACTCTTAATGACTAGAATTCATAGGAAAAGTAATAGAAATAGACTCTATTACTAATATTAATATAACTACCTATAAGTTGGAGGAAATTAATAATATTGTGAATAAGTATTTATTATTATTACTTATTGTTAGTCATTGAATCCCTTTATAAATGTTTGAATGCAATTACAAAACTGAAGCCTCATTTGGTCCTCAATTATATCCTCGAAAGTCATTTCATTCGTTCAAAAAATAGTTTTACATAATTTTGATGATTAAAAAAGATATCATTAATAGAATCGATAATAAAAATTCAATGAAAAAAAAGAAAAATCATTTGCAAGGATTAGTAAATTTGCACTCAGCAAAGTAAAGTGACTTTGCTCATTTGAAAAATATTTTATAATCAATTACTTTCTAAAAATAAAAGTGTAAATGAAATATCAAAAGTCATGGAATATTCAACTCATTTTGAGCAAAATTCAATCTAGTCAATAACCAAATGAGTAAGGTTATATAGTTGAAATTTTCATATCAAGACTAATCTGATTAGTCGCCTGCAAATCACGTTCTCCAGCATTACATCTGACAAATTGGTTGTCGTTCCCATCGCTCAGCAAATATTGAATGACTGTAAGACTCGATTATATGACCAAAAAATATATTGAAAACGAATTCAAGACTTATATAAGTCTTCTCTATTGAGTCAACTATCGAGTTATGAGCAGAGAATGTTTGTGTCGTACACTCAGTAGTATAACAGCGCTTACAACCGGTTAGAAGCGGTTCTCAGGCAGACAATACTCTCTGCATTAGCGGTACTTCTCATTAATTATTTAAATCAAATCGATGTCTAAAATGTATTTAAACTGATGGTCACACTTACTATTGCTGGGCGTTATGTGAGGCGGCATTCCCTTCAATTCTGTCTTCAAATTGAATTCAAATTGAATTTAATTCAAAATTTTTGCATCAATTTTCAGCTATTATTGGAAACGATTTGTTTTTTTGTCAGACTTCGGGTTTAACTGACGATTCCGTTGCTATCAAATAAATAAATTATTGAAATAATTGATTGAATCAAAATTTAATTAAATTGATTTCAATTAATTTTGAAAATACCTTAAATTCAAGTAAAATATTCTGAGAATGTGATGAATACCGGAGACAATTAAAGCGTCAAATGTGATGGCAATAGTCGAACGACAAGCTGTCTGTTCCGCTCGAGTCAGACAAGACTATGGATACAATATATGATACCGAAGAACAGCTGATTATATAAAAAGATTTAAATGGCTTTTCATTTGAGTGCGCAAACAATCACTAGAAATGAAGAGAAACTGATGCAACAGTTCTTCACATTATTTGATCACTTGATTCAAATTCATTAGATTTATGTTAAGAAAGTCTGACAACAATTTAATTAAAATATATTCAATTATAACAATCATTAAAATCTAAAATTAATATATTTTTCCGTCAAAACGATGAAAAACAGTATAAAATCTGAGAGAAAAATGAAAACATTTTCGATGAGTAGACGTTCACTGATTCTGAACACAAGAATATAAGAATATTATACCAAACCTTACAGAGGATTGCATTGAGAGGAGGAGTGCTTTCCATGAAATGCTATATTATCTGAACGCATGAGACATACATTGACTGCAAAAAAGTGATGATTCAGAGATTGCGCGCAAACACTTGCTATTGATTTCTGATGGAACTGGATTATCAAATACACGAGTCATCCCTGTGTGAAATGTCAGAGTGATTTCCAAACGGGAATACTCAGGGCATTTGTCTCCATTCAAATCTAATTTGTTTTCAAATGCAACGATTATTTCTAAAAATTTTCCGCTATTTTTGTTATTTTATTGAACAAGAATTTGAGAGCAATGTCTGAAAGCGTGTGAAAAATATTTTCATCTTTTAATTTGATAGCAGTTATTGTGTTCATGAAATCCAAACCAAAGAATATTCGATATTTTGCATAAATACTGTTTAGTACCTGAATATTGAAGTATAGACTATGATCCGAGTCATTTAAGTTTTATGGGAATTTCATTTTGTTTATTTGAAGTATGAGTTTTCCCATCGATATTATTGTTAGAGTCAATCATTTAGTCAAATATTGTAATCAATTGATAAAAAACATCTAGATCAGTTGACTATCAATTGACAATTATTATATTTCTGAAACAAAATTCTTTACAAAAACATAAATAGATTTATAGAAGTGAACCCATTTTCCAACGTCTCTGTCCCTCGACGTGAGTGTTGAGAGGATTGCATCATAGAATCGCTCAGAACTTGACTTCGATTCAGTCAAAGCCATAACGACTTTCGATAAATTCTCGTCATTTCCCATAAATTGACATTAATTTCAAAAAAATTCAATTTAAATGAAACTCCAAGTTTATCTATTGGATAAACAAGATAATTTTACTTTTGATTTCAACATGAGTAATTTATATAAAGTAAAATTAGATTTGATTTGATAGTTCAGATATTGAACTTTTCGTAATTAGTTAAGGAAATTCAAGTGCAGGAAATCCATCATTTTTTGGTCGAAGTCTAGTTAGGGGAGGGTTTTCGCTGTTTGTTATAAATCGGAAACTTTTGTTTTGCAGTCAATTGCAGTCAAAAAACGATTGATTTGTTAAACAAATGAAAACAAAAAATATTATGACTAAACATATGAACGCATATTCGTATTACTTCCGCACAAATAGTCTCACAATTAGTCGTTTATTTTATTTTTGAGAAGTGTTTTAACCCGAATCGAGTGTTGGCTCCGCGGCTGTGAATATCCAATGAAATTATTGTTTAGAAGAGATTCCGAACCGAATCAAAGTCTTGTTGCTAAGGCTTAACTCATTCCCTACTGTATTATGAATACTATGTTTCCATTTGGCTTTTCCTCACATTTTTTATATCTGTTTATCAAATACTAAAACTGAGATTATATCACAACTAAAACTAATGTCACATTTGTGTCAAAATATATTAATTTAACTTATGTTTCAATTCTGAAAGCGTTTCACTTTTCTCTCTTTATTTCTATTTCAACTTCACTGAAAAATTTTACACCAAATTAATCAATGAATTAATTTTTTTTTCTTGAAAAACAAATCATAAAATTTGTTGTTTCAGCAAATCATTGATTTTAACCGATTTTCCATTCAATGAGTTGATTGTAAATCAATATCTTTGCAAATATTTTATATCAAATTTTGTTTATTGTTTTCAACACAATATTATATTTCATTTGAATTAAAGGAAAACATATTTAATGATAATTTACACAACAAATAATCACAGAAAACATTATTAGAAAATAATTTATTCTAAAAATAACTTATATTCAAAAGTCGGGGAATTTTGTGAAAATTTGTTCTGAACTTCAATTAATAGAAAACCCTTTTTTGCATTAAATTGACTCAAAGAATATATTTTAGATTTAGATAAAAATCTTTAAGACTTTCTATTGAGGAAATTCACAGAATTGAGAGGAAAGACTGTTTTTCAGATAGAATTACGTATATTACGAGACCAAAGCCTGTGAACAGAACCAAAACCAGAATAAACTGGTTTCTCATCCAATGGTAATGCGATCGCAAAATGTTAGACAAACTGAAGAATAAAACTTAGAATCGAATGAATGCATGCAATGAATGACTTGAATGCAATTCAATGTAAAACTCTAAAAGTAATTGAGTTTTCATTAAAATAGTGAATAAAGTCATAAAGTAATGTATTTTACTATTAATTGTTTAAAACATCTATTTTTGTCTCAAACCATATTAAAGGCTAATATTTTTTCCAATAATTCTTTTCAAGAGTTAATGCACTTAAAGAAAGACACGAAACAAATGTTCGGTTTCTCTAAAAAAAATATTCTTTGCGAAGAATTTCTCTTCTCTTAAGGGAATGTCATTTGACTCATTAGTTTGTCCTTAGTTTGCAAAATGAAAGTCAATGCAGAGGAACGGCCCCTCATTCACCTGTTCTAATGAACTTTTGTTTTGTTGTTTGTAAAAATAGCCCGACTTATGATAAGTCAATGATCTCTTGTCTCAAAACTTTCAAATCAATACTCAAAACAACAAAATATTAAAATCAATAGAATTTTGACTTCAATTTCATTTTTTCATTGAATTGATTTGAAAATTAGCCAATTGAGGCAATAGAACAAATAGTACCTTGCTTATTCCCCTTTATTAAACTCATCATTAGTGACATTAATGGTATATACCTGACACGAATAATATACCAAGGTGATTACACGAAATAATGTCAAATAATGAATGCTATCAATGGAATAATAATGAACCTTGTTCAATTTGGGTTATTACTACTGTATTGCATAAATGAATTGACAAAAAATTATTAAAACAAATTTTATTTCAATTTTAAATTCAATTAATGATTGTTTGAAAACATGGGATCAAATCTAAATTAATTATGAATTGAGTCTCAAATGTTTGGCTCAAAAATTGATTGACAGTAATTGTGATCCAATTGTTGTCTCTTTTGTTTGCTTTTTATCGCTTCCATTGAAATCATTGATATTTTTCTGAAGAAAAATGTTTTGTTTCTCCAATTCATTGATTTCTTGAGTCAATAAATCCAAGAGTTTGTCATAATTTTGATTTAAGGTCTCAAATAATCTCTCGCTTCCAATAATTAACTCAAAGCAGGTCTCAATTGAAGACAATTTGTCGATCTTTTCCGCCATTTCTTCAAATTGTTTGTCAATACAATTAATGAGAGTTGAGTTTAAATACTGAACACGAGATTCAATTGTTTTTTATTTTATTATCAATCCTTTGCTTTCAATCAATAATTCATTGAATTTGTGGACAAATTCTTCGTTAAAACCATTAATTTGAGATAATTGGGACCAAATGTGGCTCTTATTGTCCAAATTTGTCGACAATTTGTCAGAAATATCGGTCTTTAGTATTGAAACCATTTGATGGAAATCTTGTGAATTGTCGAACATTTTGACCATTAATTAAATTTTAATTAAAACATCAGTTTATATATCAGTCATATGTCGGATGAAAAACACAAATCATTTGACTTTAAGGACAGGAAAATGCTTTCAATGAAGACATCGATTGAGCGCTAATTTCAATTCAACTGAAGAATAAATTTTAATATATTTGAAAATTTGAATTATGAATCATTTAAATCAATTAAAATTTCCAATCATAATTTATGATTGATCAGATATCTCAAACTTTAATCAATTATTCGTTTTATTCATAAACTTTTTAATCAATATTTGGATAAAATTAGTGAAAAAGTTGTAAATAATTTAATCGTAAAGAATTGAATTTATGTACATTTGAGGAGTTATTAAACCATTCGCACAGAATATCACATCATTTTCGTATTTATCGGGTATTGAAATGATATCATTATAGGAAAGTCCTCCCAAAATGAACAAGATTAACTTTGGTTTTGAGCCATCCGATGGTTTGGCCAACTTTTTATCGATTTTCATGGGATAGAGATCTTGATTGAGTGAGTCCTCAAAGTATTGGCAAACTATTCGTGAGATCAATGGTTGAGTCGATGAGTATTCCTCGATATTAACCAAATCTTTGGTCAAAGCAATGAAATCCTCGACAACTGTCCAATTGATTTGACGCTCCTTTTCCTTCGGATCAACAATTTTTTTGATACCATTTTTTGTTGACTTTTTGTCAAACAAACCATTGATTATTAGAACTCTTTTGAGATCATTGTTTGTCACCTCTTCATCGCTTTGAGAAAACACTTTTTTCAGAGATTTTTGTAATTCTTTGTTTGTATTGAGACTCGATTTCGACTCCAATAATGACTTTTCAATCGACAAAAGCTGTGAAAACGAATTGTTTTTGATTTTGTTTATTATTTTTGAAACATTTGTCATCATATTTGTGGTCTTTTCTTTGAGTACATCGCTTTTGATTTTGTCTTCATTCAGGTCTTTATCTATGATTTCTTTCAAAGCGTTCACTAATTCTTTGGAATTATTCACTGAAATGGTATTTAATTTTCTATAGTCGGGGTTCATATCGTTTTCATATTCTTTTTCCAATTCATTGAAAACAAATGAACGCAATTCTAAGCAATGAGTCAAAGGAGTGATCAAATCGATGGTTCTGTCGACGATCAAGAGTTCATAATTATAATCATGCTCGTTTTCTCCGTCTTTGATTCTATTGTTTTGAATATATCTCATAGCATCTAGCACTTTATTGGCTATCGACTCATTTATTTGACTCGATTTCTTGTAATATCGAAAAACTGCCGGAAATACTCCGATCTGTTCCAAGAAATTCATTAAACGTTTGGAAATTCTTTCGATGAGTTGGTTGTTGTCAGCTATTGACTGAGTTTTGGTCATCCAATTCATACTAAGGTTATGGTCTATGACTACAATGTTGTGATCGATGTATTGAAAGCCTCCCAATTGGCAAAAACTTTTGATTTTTTGGATTTCGACCAAATCCTCCAAATCTTTGACTCTTTTTTTGTCTGAATCCGAGTGAATGAAAAACGAGAAAACGGTTCGACTTTTGTTTCCGTCTTTCAATTGCAGAGACCTTTTGAAGAAATAAAACTCTTCGTCAGTCATTTCCGTCAAACAAATTAAATAAATCAAATGATATTTTCGTATCAATTCTTGCGGTAAAACATCTCTTAAATTGAAATCACATGAAATACCGATCGGTTCGACTTTGAGAGATCTCATGTCATACAAATGGTTAAGAAGTGCTCGGCTTTTGTCGTCTGTGATCAGGATTTTGCCAAAATGTCGATTGATTTTCCCCCTCTTTATAATGTTTTTGTAATCAACTTTCAAATCACTGATTGGTATCAAAAATCTATTTTTGATAATCGTATGCAATATTTGACTCAAATTTTTCGATTTACTCTTCGACTGACTCATTGGATACCAATGTCTTGTAAATACCTCGGAGTCAATGATATCCCAAACATTTGATATTTCGGTCAAATCCTCTTCAGATTCATCTATTTTGATGTAATCTACTTTGACGGCAGACTTTTCTATCGGTTCCATTGTTCTAATCTCTTCCATGAATTTCTTCATATCGTTTGCAGTTTTGTCATCGCTTTTGATTTTGTCTTCATTCAGGTCTTTATCTATGATTTCTTTCAAAGCGTTCACTAATTCTTTGGAATTATTCACTGAAATGGTATTTAATTTTCTATAGTCGGGGTTCATATCGTTTTCATATTCTTTTTCCAATTCATTGAAAACAAATGAACGCAATTCTAAGCAATGAGTCAAAGGAGTGATCAAATCGATGGTTCTGTCGACGATCAAGAGTTCATAATTATAATCATGCTCGTTTTCTCCGTCTTTGATTCTATTGTTTTGAATATATCTCATAGCATCTAGCACTTTATTGGCTATCGACTCATTTATTTGACTCGATTTCTTGTAATATCGAAAAACTGCCGGAAATACTCCGATCTGTTCCAAGAAATTCATTAAACGTTTGGAAATTCTTTCGATGAGTTGGTTGTTGTCAGCTATTGACTGAGTTTTGGTCATCCAATTCATACTAAGGTTATGGTCTATGACTACAATGTTGTGATCGATGTATTGAAAGCCTCCCAATTGGCAAAAACTTTTGATTTTTTGGATTTCGACCAAATCCTCCAAATCTTTGACTCTTTTTTTGTCTGAATCCGAGTGAATGAAAAACGAGAAAACGGTTCGACTTTTGTTTCCGTCTTTCAATTGCAGAGACCTTTTGAAGAAATAAAACTCTTCGTCAGTCATTTCCGTCAAACAAATTAAATAAATCAAATGATATTTTCGTATCAATTCTTGCGGTAAAACATCTCTTAAATTGAAATCACATGAAATACCGATCGGTTCGACTTTGAGAGATCTCATGTCATACAAATGGTTAAGAAGTGCTCGGCTTTTGTCGTCTGTGATCAGGATTTTGCCAAAATGTCGATTGATTTTCCCCCTCTTTATAATGTTTTTGTAATCAACTTTCAAATCACTGATTGGTATCAAAAATCTATTTTTGATAATCGTATGCAATATTTGACTCAAATTTTTCGATTTACTCTTCGACTGACTCATTGGATACCAATGTCTTGTAAATACCTCGGAGTCAATGATATCCCAAACATTTGATATTTCGGTCAAATCCTCTTCAGATTCATCTATTTTGATGTAATCTACTTTGACGGCAGACTTTTCTATCGGTTCCATTGTTCTAATCTCTTCCATGAATTTCTTCATATCTTTAGCAGTTTTGTCTTCAAATAAATTTGCGAACATTTCTTTAGTGAAAATATTATCAAATTATTGATTAATTTTTTTGAAATCTTTTACTCAAAAGATAGAAATTTAATTTTAAATTCAATTGTTTTCACGTTTTTGCTATAAATGAAAAGCATTTCAATCAAATCGATGGAATAGAATCTATTAAATTTGAAATTTTTTAAAAGAGTTCAGCAAATGATAATAATGTAAATTCATTGCCAGACATCCCATCGATAGCTGCGAAGAACTGGATTTGATTTTGGGTCCACTTCTGTGACGATAGGTTTGACTGCAGTTGAGTTGTATTTCGACAATAAATTTAACATTGATTTCACTATTTGTGGTCTTTTGACAAATATGTTGTTGTATTGACACGAATCTGACCTAATGTCGAAAAGACAGGAAATATCTTTTGATTTACACTCACTTATGACCGAAGAATTACAGTTCACTAGAATTGGTTCAACAGATTTCATATTAAAATTCAATTTTTTCAGAACTCTATAGACTTTTGAATTCTTATATTTGAATTCATTTTCATCA
Source organism: Tectocepheus velatus (assembly GCA_034700625.1). Lineage (NCBI taxonomy): Eukaryota > Metazoa > Arthropoda > Arachnida > Sarcoptiformes > Tectocepheidae > Tectocepheus > Tectocepheus velatus. Next base: position 1,120 of record JAQIXV010000403.1, on the reverse strand, counting down.
AAATTGGTGCCATTTATGTGAAATGTAGGATAACATCATGTTATTAACATGTACAATTTGGTTCTTTACAAACGAATAGATAAAAATCTTTTGAATAAATTTGAATTTTGCGAACGAATTGTTTTTTTCTTAGGTTTTGATTCGAACTTGTTTTCAGTCTTCAACTGATCCGTGAAATACAAGTCACACACTTCCGGATGATATGACTTAAACTGTTTAATCCATTTAAGTTTATCCCTATCTGTGAGACTGTTGTTAGTCATTATATTCCTCAAGAGGTCGGCCAACGCGTACTCAGACAACACATCCCTTTGTATTTCAAATTCTTCTGTTGATATCTTTTGACAAAACTGTTGACTATTTTCTTCCAATAGTTTCTGAAACACAAAATAAATTATAAGAACTTAAGAATTAAGACATTTCACAAAAAACTCAGTACTTTTTCAACAGTTTGTATCAAAAAGGCGTCGATTTCTTGCTTCAAATCGATAGGAACTTTGAAGATATCTTTGCAATTGTCGACCAAAAGGCACACTATTTTCTGAGCCTTCAATTCATTATATGATATCTCTTTGTCAGCCATTAATATACTTCGACTGAATGTCTTCAATAACTGTTCCAAAAGAGGAGAAAATAAATTAATCATTAAAAACAAATTTTTAGATAAAAATCTTTACATAAGTTTTGAGATCTGTTCCTTCGCTTAAATTTAATTTTATTTCTTTGTTTTCGATTATCTTCGAGAGTAGTCTTAGAAGAAGATGTAAGTGTCGTCTGTTTGGGGACGGCATCAAAAGCAAACTCATTTGGAGTACTTTTAAAAGTTTTTCTTCACTTTTATTGACAAAAGTCTTTGAATTATGCGAACAATTGTTAGAAGATTTTGAGAACTGAGCGCTTAAGTTGTCTTTCAAGTCATGTCTTGGATTACCGATCGACGAAAGGGATGACACGCTCTTACATAACATGTATTCTCCGTCTTCTCCGGGGCTCTGCATTACGAACCCGAAGTTATGATATCCCACTCCACTTCTGTCGCTACATGTGCTCGAATCGGGCGATTCGTATTGACTTTTGTAGATATTGTCAACAATTGGACTCTTGAAGGAATTGGGGACCG
>JAQIXV010000402.1:0-39284 GCA_034700625.1 Tectocepheus velatus | reverse complement strand
GACAATTTAACAAGATCATATGAGATCATTTTTAGATCATATGATTCTGGATTATTCGCGGATATCCACAGCGATAATGAAGTTTACCAGAGTATATAAATTCATTTCGCAAACCTTCTCTCTCTCTCTCTCCCTCCCTCCCTCCCTCCCTCCCTCCCTCCCTCCCTCTCCCCTTAAATCTATTGTTAAAATCATTGCTTTACACGAAATTCAGTCATTTATTGGCATATATTTCGATGTTTTCTTTTATAGTCCGAAAGGAATGGTAGATATTTTGAGTCATTTCGTGTGAACTCTCTATAAATTATTTATTGATTTTCTCAAACAGACTATAATTTCGATGAAAGAAATTTTGATCAAAACTTTCTGTAATTTTCTTCGAAAATATGTTTTACTCTCAAAATAATAGTCATTTTAGAGACAAATGTTGTAGAAATAGAGAAACAAATTACTATTAAATCAATTCTAAGGGAAATATAATTCGTATGTTTAGGTCAGGAGTTATCTCAATGTCTATTATCGAGAGATCAAACATTTATTCTGTGCAATAATTTCTATATTCAAACCAACAGAACTACACGAAGGGATGCCATTCAATGTGATGAACATAGTGTCGGCTGTCCTCCAGTGGGCGATATTCGCTGTGTGGGCGACCCTCACCATCTGCATACTTCTCCTGATGGAGGGCCTGTCGGCTTTCCTGCACGCACTGCGTCTTCACTGGTGAGTTGACCATTGAATTTAGCTTGCTCAATGGCAAAATTCCTGTCCAAACCTTATGCTGATCCCATCAAAGGGCCCATTAGTTGGCAAACAATATTCTGTGTGCTATCGCTTAGTCATTAGGCTATCTGTATGTGTGTCCTCTTTATGTGGAAACACATTTAATTTAATCAATTAATTGGATTCTAGGGTCGAGTTTCAGTCAAAGTTTTATATCGGCTCCGGATATGCGTTTCAGCCCTTCTCTTATAAGACTATAATTTCCCAAATGATTCAATCGTCTGATTAATAGATAGTCTTCCCTCTCCTCTAATGGCAGACAATTTCATTGAAGAAGAAAAAAAAGTTGTGGACAAGAATTTCGAGTATTTTGGGCACAGAATAAACACATAAACAACACTAAAACTACTGGTAATCGAGAGTTTAGTTTTTCAAAATTGATTTCTCTGTTATTTCTCTTCAGTTTATTTTTTTTCTGTTAATAAACTTTTATTCAGTTTTATTCAGTTATTCAGTAATTTGTCTGAAAAATTCAATTTTCGTCTCCTTTTGAAGTGATTTATGTTTTTCCAGTCGTAAAGCCATTACTCTCTGTCAGAGGGAAGGGTTTTCCATCTGCACTGGGATTTCACTCTGGGTTTTATTAATGAACATGGTTGATTTATGTGAATTTTGTGATATATATTCAAATAATTGATTAATATTTTATATAAAATATATATATTCCGCCATTTTTCATATGATTATGGATGATCTTGCTAACTTTAAATAATAACATGAGCTAGCTAGTTCATTTTCTAGTTTGAATTAATGATGAATTCATTAAAAAAATTCCAGAAATTAATATCCAGACCAAATGTGTTGTACAAGTGATGATAATGGTGTTAATTATTCTGTGCTCTCGTAATAATAGCCATAGAGATAGCAATTGACTCATGAAATGAATATTTTTTTTTGTAAATTTAAATCAATTCTGAGTTAAGCCCAGAATTCTTATCATTAAATTCATGCGATTATTCACTCGTGAAATACAAACGGATTTAATTAATTATTTTTATTTTCACTAATATTTGCTTAGATTTCGGGATTCCTATGAAATATATGTTTAATGAATTTGTGCTGAAATTTATTCTCGTTTTTGAATTCTTGGTATTCAATGGGAAAACAATTCAATGGATTCAAATGGAAATGTCTCTGAAGTAAAGCGATATGAGTCTCATAAACAAATTAATTGTGAATTCAATACAAAATATTAATTAATTTTCTTAATTAGAAATTTTCTATTCATTTGATCCTATCTTTTGGTAGTTTTTCTATTGAAAGGAAATTACATTTCAATTAGAATTTGATTTCTAACCAAACATTGGGTCGTTTCGTCTTATTCTGTGTCGGATTATGGCTTTCCATTAGTTTTTTTTGTTTGTTCAAAAACTTGATGACTGTTTTCACTCAGGTATGTCTAATTTAAATGAATTTCATTAAAATACTTGTAAACAGTCTAAGAGTGGAAAATATTGGATAATTTTTTTTTATTGAAAACATGTTTTTAATGGAAATCTCATGTTTTTTGTGTTACTTTTATTATATATTTTAAATATTTTGTCAATATTTTCAATTAATAAGTTTTAAAAAAGGTCTCTCTCTCCCTCTCTTTCTCTTTCTCTCTCTCTCCCTCTCCTTCTCCCTCTTTCTCTCTCTTTCTTTCTTTCTTTGAGACAAACATTTCGATTGAATCCAAATTCAGTTTAAGTATAAACTCAAGGATCGGAAAACATTATTGAATTGAAAAAAAGTTAATATCTTTTTTTGGACACACATCAGAGTTGACGAAGTTTTTGAGGGAAGGGATGAAAACAAAAAAATCAAATTCTCCGATAATTTTGCCTCAATTTTCTATCGAAGAGTAAAAAAATATTTCAGTCTTTCCTATCAATAGTCTAACGAAGAGCTCAAAAGATATATAATATAAACTATTTTTCAAAACTATTTTATTTTTTATTCACTACCAGAAAACCCTTCAGATAATTGAAGACCTGTGCCTAAAGTGTATCTCCTTTCAGAGCTCTTCATTGGTATGTTCTCTCAATTCTGATGAGATTTGAGTCTATCCTCCGTTGAGATGAAAAATCAATTTTTAAAACTCAGAGGAAAAGCACTATATCTTTGAAACACAATATATCCCAAGAATTTGTTGGAATCAGTGGACAAATAAATATCGATTTCAGTCAAAACAAGTTTTTAGTCTAAAAATTGATTAAAAATGTCTCCTATTCTCAAATACTCTTCCCTTTTATTCCCTGAGTTTTTCTGAAGAATTTTTTTTTTGATTTATTTTTCAATTCAATAAACATTTTTCGCTTAAAAAACTTCATAGAAATTCCTTTTGAAACATAGAATACATAAAACATATCTTTAAATATATTTTCGACTATTAATCAAAAATTCAAAATTCAAACAAAATTTTTCAAACATTTTATTTTTATCGATAAAAACAGAGTAAAGTAAAAAAAAGACTATTGTTTTCAACTCAAGTATCATATGTTTTACATCATTTTTATTCTGTCCTCTCTTTTCAACATTTCTATTGATTTTCTCTTCTTATTGACTGCAATAATAATTTTCAATCAGTCTTTCCTCTGAACCGCACTATTCCTATCGATTTGACACTCGAGTGGTATCTCATATGCGATCACATCATTGATATCTTCATTATAGTAGTCATAGATTTTTATAAACGCTCTGTTAGTCCCATAAAGCTCTTGCCTCTGAAGCACCGGTACTTTAAAACAATAGGACTGTTGTCTATTGTCGAACTGTTGGAGGAACACCACTAATTCGGTTCCCCTTTTCTTGTACTTCACTACCATTTCTGTGTCAATCATCTGAAGTAATTGTAATAAACAATAAAAACGTTTTGATTAGAGAAACAAAAGACAAAAATCTTACAAATGATTGAATAAATTACAGTAAATTGAAAGGCTTTTAAGACAAAAATAATAGGCTTTACTCAGAACATGAAATTCTGGTACATTTACTAAGAATAATGAGCTGAAGACTGGGATGACTACCAACTCCTACTACTACTGACTAACTAACTGACAGTCGACAGTATTTTTCTTTTTCTTTAATCAGTTGAGAATCGGATTCAGATCTAAAATCCTTTGATTTTGTTTTCTACCAGTGCTGAGCACCGGTACATTGGCTCAGATTAACTATTTACTTTACCTAGGCCTATCCATTTCCAAGAATATTTACAGCAAGAACAATTTTTCAAGTGAATTGTTTTTCTAACTATAGTTACAATTTATATGAAAAAAGTTGTAATTTCTATGGCTTTCCCTAAAACCCTTTGCTTATGGGTCTTCACATCCCTGCCCTCTCACAGTATGTTTACTCTTAAAGAGAGAGTATTAGTGTTTTTGTTGTTGTCATTCAGTTCTCTCCATAATTAATGCGATAGTCTTTCCGCTCGTATTGTCTTCAATACAAAAGACTAATAAAATATATTCAGTCGAAGAGTTTTGTGGACACAAACAGAAGTGGAACTGAATTAAAGACAAATACCTTCTGTTCTCTCCCATAGACTGATGGCTCTCATCATAAATATTCATTAGTTTTAGTATTCATTTGTAATCAGTTTATGGCTTTTCTCTGTACTACTGTCTAACTGTCTGTCCTTTTTATGTTACACTTAATTCAAATAAATTCAGTATTGATTGCAATGAAAATTCAATGCCTTTCCCCTCATAGGCCTAAACGCTATTATCCAGTGCTTTGAATAAAGGTTCACATTATTTGACTTTTATTTTCGGCCTTTTTATGACTTCAAAGAGTATTTCCAAACCTTTTTCATAAGTTTATTGTCGACATCAAAGCCACTAATCATTTGCATTCTGACCACTGGTTGGATAGTCGACTGATCTGTCAACTGTTTTGCACAGACCCTCAATCTTCTCCTATGACATGTGACATACCCTGTGTTCAGTCCATCGACTTTAATGTCGAAATTTTTGGGTTCGGTCGCCAAATGTGTGTTAACTTTATTATTGGCCACAAATAGGCAGCCCTTGTGCTGACTGTTGCCAACAATAGAGACTCTATGACTGTCCAGTCTGTGCACAGAATGTGTTTCATTGATGTGAAGCGTCGATAGGACTTCATTGCCATTATTTTTGTAAACCTATTGTATTGATAATATCGTAGAACTGAGTCATAAAATATAGTCAATAAAAAAAATACCAGAATTTGATTTCAAAGAAAAAGGTATTAATAGTTTCCATAACTGTTAGACAATATTTCATACATTATTGCAGATTCTGTTTCATGGCTTTCCACTGCAAAACCCGGAGTGCATAATAATAATGGGTTTTGAAAACATATCCTCAACTAATGGACACCAAAGTGTTGTGCAATTCCCCGAAAACTGTAATCTAATCCCAACAGCAAAGACCCGAATTACTGTCTGTACCCTATTTTATGTTTTTCGAGGACCTAGAACATTTTTAACCTAGCTATAAAAATCTGATTCGACTGTTCTATGTGTGCGAAAAAAAACAGGAAAAGTATTACTGAAATTAAGTAATACTTTATTGAGAGGAGAAAAATAGAGTTAAGAATCCAAAGAATATTCTGTTGCCTAACGTATAGCTAACACTAATCAATATATTAATATATATTAGTGTTTATATACGGCTATACTATATATGATTTATATATATAAGCGTATGAATCGCCTACGAGAAGAACAGACGAAAAATTGATTTATTGGCACTAATTATCGTTGAGGCCATACCTCAACAGTAGCGGATGTTTTGTATTTGAAAAGAGGCCATAACTTAATGATTGCATAGCAACTGATCGGTGTCTCAAATAGATTATTAATATACGTTTTCAACAGATTCTGAGCCAAACTTTTTGCGCTCTCCGTGTCATCTGATAAATAGCGAGATAGTGCTGCGTATGAGAGCACTTCCCTACCAAACATCTGATGACTTTCGGTCTCAGAGTTATGCCAAATATAGTCCAAAACTTTTTCTGTAGTCTCGGATGTGTTTCCATTCAATATCTTCAGGGGTTTTGTTGTTTGTATCGTAAAAGAGAAGAATATTAAATGAATTAAATGTTTGTAAGAAAAACATTTGAATTCTGGGCTCAGAATAACATTTCAATTGATATCGGAATATGTTTTTGTTTTTTCAAAAGACCTGAATATAAGCGAAAAGTGTTGCCGAAAGTGGTTTCGATTCAATGCTATCCATAATTGACTTTGAATTGTGTGACAAACACTCGTAGGCTTTGGTCAGGGGATGGCTATTAAAATCAATTCCTGTGCGGAAAAGAGTAGAGAAAAAACAGACACAAGAAAATCAATACAAGAGTTAATCAAATGTTATGAGAATTGAGTCTTTCGTTTTGTCTCATAATATGTGACAAAAAAAGACAGAAAATCATAACAAATGATAGACAGCCAGAGCTCAGGACCTGATTCCAGGAGCGATGCCAACACATAGCCAGTCAATTGATAGTTATCCTGGAAACTAATCGGCCATATATTGGCATCAAACCTATTGGTATTATACTGTTCGATATGAAAGCAGCCGTCAGTCGCCTGTTGTTCAAAAATCCAGATCAACGTCTGTTGGAGTCTATTTATTCTGTGCCCGTTCTCTAAGAACTTCAAATAAGACTTAGCCTGTGCCAGAAGTTTGAACACAGTGACAGTCAGCCCTAAATCGCTTTTATGTCTTCTGGACTTAAGTAAAGAGTAGGAGCCGTCCGGATGTCTATAAGTCTGAATAGTTTGAAAAGACTTTGACAACTGATCCGTCAGTTCCTTTCTTTTGAGCTGCCATTCAGTGGACAGACTGTTAGCCAACGAATAGTTGTATAGATAGTAAGTAGCGGCGAATGTCGACAAAGAGTCCAGAGCTGTGAAACTTCTGTGCGATTCCTTTGATTGGATGTAACGCCAGATCGGGTCAAGTAATTCATTTGTCACAATCATATCAGTGGTGTCTCTACTCATTGATGACAAGTCTTGTATTTCAGGCACTCCTTTGTGTTATATGAGAGACAATACATAGAAAGAAATTATTATAGTATTCAATCAATTTCTATAATAATAGTTGTCTTAAACATAGGACTCAACTGTTTTGACGATAACTTCTTTCGTTATTATTATTATTATTGCAAATAATCTGTTGTTCCAAATGTTTTGAGACAATACCCATTGGACTGACTGTCATATGTTTGACAATATTTTTGGTCTCAAATCTAATTGATTTTGACGTTTGAACGCAATCTCTGCTAAAATGATTCGGATATTTAGCCATAAGTCTGATGTCTATTAAACCAATTCTTTTGGGCTTTAAAAGCATTTTCGTTGTCGTCGATGGCTGTGAACTATTGCCACAAAAACACACCATTTCTGGTCTGTTGAGCAACTCATACGACTCGGAGCTCTCGAACACTAATTGAATCTGAAATTTAAAGGAAAAAAAACTAAAAAAAATTGTTTTTCTTTTTGACTTTAAATCCAATTATTAAGTCAACTGAAAGTCAACTAAGAATTGAAGGAAAAACAAAAAAATTTTTTTTGTTTCAAATCTATTACTGGAATACAGTTCTGGTCTTCAGTTGAGGTCTTCTCGACATATACTTTGACGACAACTGTGTCCCCGATTCTCGACTCTTTAGGCGAGAGGACAGTCACTCGAATGGGTTGACCGCTGGCCGTCCTCTGGTATTGACTTCTGGCGTAAGTTATACCGTATTCGGGGTTAAGACAAACAGAATCGGCATATAATTGGCCAGAATTGGAGGCAAAGTCAGCGCTCAGTTGTTTATTAACTAAAGGGTCGGACTTTATATTGATTAGACTCCACTCAAACACTTCATTAAATAGCGATCTCTCGATATCCTTAATAAGGGGACAGACATCAGTTGAAAATGAATGGCAATAACTCTTGATTTACTTGAATCTGATTTCTAAGTACTTTCTTCTGAACTGAACTTTTGGACAGATGTCTCATCCGATTGTTCCTTATTTCGGTTAATTGGCTCAATATATCTCTGGGATACAGTTCCCAATCGCAGGGACTGTCGTCTAATCTTGCATTTGATTTGACACTCAGACCGATATCGTTGAATGAATCCCAAGCGTCGCCGTAATTGACGACCGGATCATAAGCTGAAGAACTCATTGAATCCAAATCTAATGAACAAAATTGAATTAAGAGTTGAAACAAAAGTTTGTTTTCATTAATGTTTTTCTCTCAAAACGAAAATTAATTTCAATTAAAACAGTAATTAAAAGGGATTACAAACCATAGGAAACAGAATAAGGGGAAAGGGATGACTCTGTTTCAGACTGTCTCTGTTGGTATGCCTTTTCACAGTTATCCACAGCTCCGGCCTCTTGTTTAACATCAAACTTCTCTATGAATTGATTGATTTTCTTCAATGAATTATAGGGTTTATTCTGTGCTACTCTCAGAGCACAGGTCGAGTTTGGCTTTGTTTTCAGGCTCAGTCTAATCGAGTCATCAATGAGTGAGTCCTCAAAACTAATTCTAGTCAAATGAAGGCTCGGATCAGAACAAGTGATGAGAAAGACGTTGGAGTCGGCGATCAGGTTATCACTTGTGTCGAGATAATAGACAAGAATACGATTAATAATATTGTTATTCAGTGCCGTCTGAACGGGTAGTCTGACTCTCAGTTTCCCAGAATAGACGTCCGGTTTGTCTTCACTTTTTGAGATTAGAGTCTGTTCCCAATTCACCGAATAATTGGTTTTCAATGAATAGATTTCTGGCGAATGAGTTATACCCCGACCAATGATCTAAACAAAAAGACCTGGTTATCATTTAATGACCAAGTTTAATTCCCTGTTTAACCTGATAGTAGACATTCTTATTGTCAATTTCTTTGTTAAAAAAGACCTCGAAGTCGACCATTGGTTCGTTGCAATGATTTTTGTTGATTATGGGCTTAATTGCAATAAATTCATCGCTCGGGCTATAAGTCGCCTCCAAATATATGGTCCTCTCTATCGACGGATAGGAACTAGACTTGACTCTGACCTCAATCTGTTTGATATCTTTTTTCATCGGAGGTATTGCGAACTCAACCAAACCTTCACTATTTGATACCATTTCTCTGCACAGGTATGCGTTTTGCGTAACCCAAGGGTTCTCTCGATTCTCATAACAGACTTCGAGTGACTGTCCCGACGCTGGACTGTAGTCCGGGTGAACAGCCATCACGTGTCCGAAATAGGGAAGACCCGGTTTGAAGTACTGTTTCATGAGTTTTACCGAAGGAAAGCTCAGAATAAGGTTCTGTTCAACGACTGGTATCTCCAAAAACTTTTCTTCAATGAAATCATTTTTTTCGTCAATAAATTGAAAACTGATTTTCAGATTTTTTTGAGAATATTTCGATGAATTCCACTCCAGTTTAGATGCCCTGAGCACTAGATCATAGCAACCTTGGATCTAAAATCAATATTATATGGTTGAGCAAGGTTATTTTAAGGAAATTTTCATTTGTTTTACATTAAACTCTATGAAATCATAAGGGGATGTCAACTCTTGAAGCATTTGAATCCGTTCCCAATTGAACTTAAAATAACTGACAAACACTTTCATCAAACCATTCAAAGGCTGTCCAAAACTGTTTCGGACGCAAACCTTTGTAACCAATTGTTCATCACTTGAATTGAGATAATTCGGCGAATCAACAGATATTACCATTTCTGGTGTCTCTATATTTTCACAAAACAATTGAAAACATTTATGGCTTTTATAGCTGTCTATTGAGCACAGAATCTGTTGGGACTAGTATTTGATTTTTGTTTTCAATTGTCAAAAATGTATTCAAAAATCAAATACTAGTCCCAACAGATTCTGTGCTCAATAGACAGCCATAAAAGCCATAAATAAGTTAAATGTCTTATACCGTAATCATAGACTTTGAACGTCTTTTCTGTGACCATATGTTTGCTGTCGACAACTCTTATCTTCCAAAAGCCATAGTAATTGTCGTCAGCGATGGCCATATCCAGAGCTACGATACCTTTCCTCATGAAAATACCGGTCCATTGCTGAACGACCATTGATTTGCTATTTTCAACGGCTATTTCCTGTATGTGCTGTTCAATGGGACGCAACCAATCGTTAAGAGTAATTATACGGAACTCTAGCCTTTCGTTTGTCCGATAAACTGGTTTCGAGGTTTCAATTATTATTATGCCGTTCGACGGCTTAACCCGTATTTCCATCGACTCGTCCACGATATCCGAGAGTCTGACTCTGAGGACAGCCCTCTCTGTCCTGATCTCATCGATAGGTATTTGAATACATTCTGAGACTAAAATTGATTTAAATTTATCGTTAAATTGAGTTTCAATTAGTCTTTACGTGAATTTAATGACTGATATTTTTGGACAAATATATCCTTTCCGTTGAGTGAAGATATTTCAACATTTATGACACCATTGGGTAATGAAAACTGTTTGAGAAGTACCAAACAAACCGCCTCTTGACTACTGGTCCACACCTTTGGTGTTGTTATCACATAATATGAGTTGTGAACAGAATTTCTCAGAGTTTGCGAAACATCAGAATTACTGAAAACAAATAAAACAAATACGAAAATAAATATCTTGGAAAGTGGAGAACCTTGGTTCAATAGTTAAACAAAAAGCACCTTAAATTCAATCCACAAGATATGAACAAAAGTCTTGAGAATAAAAATAAAATAAATATTTTATTCATATTTTTCTTAAAAAACTTTATTTTTATTCACTTTTCTCTTCAATAGATTTATATAAATATTTATTGAAATGTGTTTTTGAAAAATTGTTTTTATATTATCTGAAGAAAAGTTTTTATTCAATTTTGCTGACCATTAATAAAGTGGATGTCTTTCCTCTAATATTTTCATGTAAGCCAAGAGCCAATCAAAAGTCAAAGCAATTGAAATCATTCGATATTTTACTAATAATTCAACAAAACTTTTTTTTATCAATAAATCAGTGAATTATTCAGCAAATGTCTCGGATGTGATAAATGATAACTGGAGTAGACTTCAGACATTGATTGCCAAAAGGGAACGCCATTCGTGAATATATTCTGTGAATTATAAACAAGAATACAGAAGTAGTTTATGAAATATTGGGCACTATTTTAATGTTAACGTTATTTGGGATATAAATTTTGCCAGAATCAATTTTCAAAAGAGGATTTCAATTGAAGAAAAATAATAACAAGATAAGTCTATATTTCCTGGATTTGATAGATAAAAATAAATCTCTGCAATAGTCCCTTGAAATTGAAACTGGAATTCATTGTAATTGAATTTTGTTTCAATTTCATCTTGAATAAAATATCTCTCTCTGTTTTTTATAGATTAAATTGTTCTTGCTAAAAGCGTTCGTTCCTAAAAGCATAATCGAATTGTTTGAACAAGGACAAGCTTTGTAATGTTCTCAAAATAAACAAGATTAGTATTGTTGCGCAAAAAAGTATTAATATATTTTTGCGATAAATTGGAAGTTTAATACAGACGTCAGAAAAATATATTTTTAGGCTCAGGGTATAATTGAAAGTATATGATTCGGGTCACATCCCTAAACTGATTAACATAAAAAAAAGATAAAAAATATCTGAAAAAAGTTTTTCCACTGTTTATTGAAAAATAAAAATATTGTTTCTTTTCATATCTAATAACAATTTTCTCCATTCGTTTACTTTGTTTAACAATTTTTGTCTAAAAATTTGAATTTTTATTACTTTTATTCAATTTTTTTTTTGAGAAATTAGTTTTTGTTATTCTGTTCATTCAATTTCAAAGTTAACAATAATTTGAAGCAATTTTTCTGATGTATTCATTCAATTATCCAATTTTCCATAAATTACCATGATAATCATGCAAAAAAGATCACTCCCTATCAGTCTTTAATGAGCTAGGTTGGTTTGATGGCTTAATATCTAATATTTATAGTCATATTTAATATCATATTTATGGAAATGTTGTTAATTTATTTTCATTCATAATTATAATCCTGTTTTATTCTAATTAAGAGACCTTGCTCATCATCATCATTATTGCCTGGATTATATTAGTTTAGCGATTTATCCTCTTTATTATTCTTGAAGGGAAAAGAAAGTCAAGTCTATTATTTTTTCTGTTGATTCCCAAACAGTTTTTTTTTCATTAAATCTTTTCGCTATTATTCTTATTCTGTGCTCAAAATTAATGCATAGATTACTCTCAACTCTTTTCACTGGATATGAAGCCACACTTCTCTGCCTTTTTTCAGACGTAAGTATTAAGAGAGGAATGGGAGGCAAAAGAGAAACAAAAATATTCTGTTAAGTAAAAAGTTATTATTCACTTCCCATTCATGACTCTGTGCACTGTATAACGGAAAGGCCTATCGTTATCGTCTGTCTTCCCCCTTGTCTTTAAGGGGCCGACAGTTGGGCCTTAATTTCCAACTGAAAAGTTGTGTTATTTTTCTTCTTCTTTGGCATAACTTTTATATCTCTTTTCGCTGTTTATTATTAATGCAATACATTTGAAGAATAACTGACTTTTAGTTTTGATTTTCAATTTTGTTTTTGTTTGCTATCATTCAGTAATTTATTTGATATAAAGTTATGTTTAGAAACTGAACAGAATAAGAGTGGAAAGGCTTCAGTTTTTGTCTACAATGTAAGGCACTGTTCACTTGTTTTTTTACAAATGAATTTCAAGCCTCACATCACGTAATGTCAACAAATGTGACAAATGTTTTGACGTAAAAAGGAGTGGAAAAAAATTCAAAACTTCTTATAATTCTTTGAAAATATTTATTTCAAAATTGTTTTGAATTGATTTTTCAAATTTCGAGTGAAAATCACGAATACTATAATTTAGAAAAAAACAAGAAGAAAATATTTCAATTGAATTGACTCATAAAAGAATGATCCTAGCTACAATTGATTTATTTCCAGACAAAGGCACAGGACTAGTGATTTAAGCCTTGATACTCAGCATTACGTTTATTAACGCAAAGGTTTTGTTTATTTTTACGTTCATTCGAGGCATACATCAATTGAATCGATTTCTATAACATTTCTGAAACACATGTCTTATATTTTGAGCAAAAATTTTTGTTCAATTAATTCAATGGACTATAAATTAGGCCCTGGATTACGATCTGGTCGTTTAACTTCTTGTTATGATCTAATAATTTCTTTATCACAAATGGATGTCTGGTAAGAGTGAATCAATAGTTATGTATAGGAATTCCTGTCAAATATTATTCTGTCCCAATTTTTTTCAGTCAGATCACTGTTATTTAGGGCTCAACTTCTATGCCGTCCTATCAGTTGTTAAACTAAATCAATGAAATCGTCGATCGTTTTCATGCAATTTCCACAACACTTGAACTCAGACTCTTCCCTCTCTCCCTCTCCTTCACTCCCTCTCTCTCCCCATAGATATTGAGATTAAATCCCAGAAAACAATTTGATCGACAAATTCAAAGACGTGTAAGAAAGAGGACAGTCGACTGTCGGAGTGAAAGATTGATTGGCTTTGAATTGTCTATAAAAAGGACTGAATAATAATAAATCGAGTTTTGGATGAAAACCAAATTCAATCGACGGTTCAATTAATTTAAGTGAACTCTTGTCCGACTGTTTGGGTACAGAATGAGAGGGAAATGACTAATGAATACAATAATCAAATTTTTTCCTCCTTTTTGAGTCTTTCAATTGAATTGAATTCAAAAAAGAGTCTGACTTTGAATTGAATGGAAAATAGTTTGAATTCAAAACAAAAAATAATAACCAAATCCTTAGGAAACGGGTAATTGATTCAAAGGAATTCAATTCTGAATAAGTTATTTTTAGACTAGTTCAATTCAAGTTAACTTCCTGGATCATTGAGAAATCACTGAGCAATTTAATTTAATACTTAAGAATCTCAGCAATTTCATTTATTTCATTATGATTAATCTGTTTTAATTTTGTTTCCTGGTAAAATTTTCTTCATCTTCCCTCTAATACTATCGACAATGACCATGGTCACTTCCAGGCCTGTGTACGAACTCAGGCATAACCAAAAAGGCATAGAGTATTAGCAAACCTCAGTCTTGCGTAATGTGTGCTAACATTTGGATGCGTTCGTGTCTATCCTCTAGCCCTGGATGTGCTGTTCCCTCGTCAATGCAAAAGTGTTGTATATATTTCTGTATTTTGTGCACATATTCTGCACAGAATGCACTTCGAGTTAACGCTCCACCCGTTCAGGCAGTCGGCACCGACACAAACATTTGGTGAACAGAATATTCTCTAAAACTTTCGTTTGATATCATTTCATCTGAATCTTTGACTTTAAATATATATAACACTTGAAAACCAAACAAAAGTAATACTGAAAAGTCATATATTTTTTTGCTCTCGTTTTTCGTTTAGTATTTGTTTTTCAACTGCTATTCTGTTCCCCAAACTCAACGTTTTAGCCGTTTCTTTGTCTTTAAATCTGTTAAAACTGTTTTCAGATTCAGCTCTCATTTCAATTGTTTGCTGAGAAAAAAGAGTTTGATTTTACTTCTGCTGACAATCTCTTTGGGAGAGGGAGAGTGAGAGGGAAAACAGCATTAAGTCTGAGTCTCGAAGAAATATATCGCATATATTCTGAGCTCTTGAACTGCAGTTTCAGTCTTTACTGTGCACTGACGAGGACGGCGTCTCTGACCTGAGCTCTATCTTCAATATAAACTGTGAGCCAAACGTTAAGATAAGACGAGAGAAGAGTTTACTCCAAAAGAGAAACAAATTTCAAACACAATCTCAGGAAATACTCTCTTATTCTGTGCGACTCTCTAAAGGATTTGTATGTATTTCTGTCGAAGTTTGTAATCAACAACAACTCCGGGCTTTACATAACTATAACTGAGAGGAAAAAGTTTGCAATTTCTTCGACAGAATATTCTTATTCTGTGTGTTATTCATAAATAATATTTACTTATATATTATATATATATCTATATATCTGTATCTATAAGTCGTCAGTATTTCTCACATTAATGTTTGCGATAAGTTTTTTCGCAACGAAACCAAAATACCATTTCTAAGGTATCTGTTATTAAAGTGTTATTAAATATACGACTTGTAACAGAAAATCTGTTTTTTGCTGTCATTTTCTATAGCCTTTTGTTTCAATACTTTTTTCGTGTTCTTCAATTTCGGTTACTTTTCTAGTATTCTGTGATTTCTATCACTTTTTTTGTTGACTCTTATTCCTCGACTGACTGCCTGTCCTCTCATGAGTGACGATAGGAAGACCTGAAGAATAAGAAGAAGAGTAATAATAAGTAAAACAATATTTGTGTCTAAAAATCTGTTGTTATTATAATAAATGGTTCGCGAATTCAAACACAATTTGATGTGAAAATTGAATTTCAACAGCAATTTGTTTGAACACAAGTCTAATATTTTTTGATTTTCTTAACACAAACTTCTCGTCTAATGTGAGTATCCGTTACTTTACTATTATTTTTGAGTTACTGTTGTTTTCAATAAAATTATTTTTATATTTGAATACATTTTATGAGAGATTATAAAATACTTTATATTTTTCCGAAAGTTTTGTTTCGAAAATCCCTTTTTAAACACAATTTGAATCTATAAAACACTTTTCATTCAAATATTAATTCAATTTATTACTGGAATTGAGATTAAATTGAATTCAAATATTTTTTGGTTTAAAGACTGCATAAAATTGAATGACTTTTTGTCTTTTTCTGTATTTTAAGTCAAAATCAAATATAATTTGCATTTGATTTCAACTTATATTTTGTATTCAAAAATTCAAAAAAATAGATTTTATTTCTCTTTTTGACGGAATCTCTGAATAAAAGTTCATATTTTTCTCTCTTTTACTGAATATAAATATTTTTGTGAATAAATTCTTGTACTTTAAGGACAGGACTTATGTATGATTTTCCGAAGAGAGAGAGAAAGACATAGTTTTCCCTCTCTTCAGGAATAAGACATTTTTCTGCAAAAGATATTCAACTCTTATTCTGAGCCTTTAGTAAACGAAAATCTTATTACATATTTGTGTCGAAACACATTTGAATATTAAAGGAATATATTTTTGATTCTAATATAATATAAGAGTCAACAGTCTTTAGAAACATGTCTATAGAAAGTCGTATATATATATATATTCTATGGAGACGTTGTGTATATAAATATTCAGCAAAGAATATTGTCAAGAATATTTTTATTTTTCATCTAATCCTATCACTTTATCAAATATGACCTTAATATTAACAAATTTGAATATTTGAATAAAAATATTTTGCTCTCGATTTCAATATTTCATATTCAATGGCAATAAATGTCTTATATTTTAAGTCAAAACCAGAATTTGATGCGATTTTTCCGATCGAATTACATATTATAGTATTGACTTTATATGTAAATTTTACCTTGGCTATAAAATAGAGTTTCCTGTACTTTTTTATACTGTTTACGTTAATTAAGATCAATTTGTTACCATGTTGAAATTTTCGAGACATTATTGATACAAATTTTATTTATTGATTTAAAAATGAGGTGTTAAACAAGGATTTCACTTTTCGCATGACCAGTCACAATTTTTTTCCCCACAATTTTTTGCTCTAAGTGTCTGCACGTCATTCAAATGTTATTTTAATAGATTTCTCTCTGAATTCTTGTGAATAATATAATCGATAAAATAGTTTTTCCTAAACATCAAACTCTATGACAAAAGTGTCCGGAATTTTAACGTTTTAAGACATAATCCTTGAATTTATTTCATAGAAAAATATTTAATAATAATAATAAAAAAAATCAACGAAAAAAGAGGTATTCCTCTCATATACTCTCTCCAATTGACTGCACTCAACAATAGACATATTTTTCATAAATATTTTACTGTTATTTCAATTGTGTTATCGATTTTGAATACTGAAGAAAAAAAATGAATATATTTTTCGGTAAGAAATTTATTCTTCTATGAAATTAAAGCCAAAAAAGTTTAGTCAAAAATGTTGTGCAATGTTTACACTCGGATTGATTTCCTACCATTCCTTTCATTACTATTGTTAACTCGATTTCCAGGAAAATCCTTTTCAAACAAATATAATATAAGTTTCAATACAATTTCAATTAACCAGGCTTATTATTTTTGGGTAGACAAACACATAATACTATTACATTCAATCTAGCATGATTAATTCAAGTTCTTGAAAGCCTCAAACTCCAGGGTACTGAATTAATTTATCAAGCCCAGAATTCAAGCTTATCATGCTTGCTCAGTTTCAATTAGCAAGTTTATTAATCAAGAGTTCAGATATAAATTGATTATAACTTTTTACTCAACATCGCTAACAGTATTATAGAATCTATCTGTCTATAGAATCTATGAGTGTCTATAAGAAGATATAAAAATATATAATTATTTTTTTTCTTCAGACTTTGTTTGCGATTAAAAACTTAATTACATCGACGTATGGCTCAGATTAAGAGCTGGGGCTTAGACTCAGATATTAATGAACTCTCGACTACAGTCAGTGCAGATGGCATAAGCTCTTGGTTTTAATTATAAAATATTATTCTTGGAAATTATGAAATTTTCAGATAAAAACAAAGTGTTATTTTCAAAACACAAAACGTCAAAAACTTATTAAGAGATAATTACAGATATTTTTTGTCTGAAGAAAAACTTTACGAATAAATCCCATTCTGTGCCACAATTCCTAACATAAAAGCACAGAATAAATGATCTGTTATTGTGTTATCACATTCCAGTTAATTGACTTTATTTAAGTCAAGATATTCTGTGCGAAGAAAAAAGAGTGAGAGAGAGGTTTCGCTACAATAGAGGACAGGCTTTCAAATGAGTGGTCTATCAAATGAAATGATCGATGAATTGGATCGACAGAAGGCTATCAATCATTTCATAGAATTTTTTTTTTAATTGCTAACAATTTTTCTCTTATTCTGTGCCACGAAAAGTAATACCCATTCCTTTTGAATTAATGTTAGGATTGATTCAAAAGTTTGCGTTCAAACTATCGATCGATAAGTTTTTTTTATATTCAAATTGAAAAATAATGACCCGTTTTGTCAAATGTTTGCCAAATTTTTTTCTCCGCACAGAATATCATTAATAATTTGACAGGAATTCCTATTTTTGGTAATTATTTAGAATTACTTTTCATTTCCGAATAATTAATGATATTCTAACCTTTTTCACGCCATTTATACCCTAATTAATTGAAAATATCAGGTTTGAACTATAGCCAATTTCCAATATAAACAAGGTTCGTTTTGTTTGATTTCTATACCATTGGCTTAACTTTTGTTTTGCATTTGAATTGAATTGAATTGAATTCAAAACAAATACTGTTTTGTACTATTGAAAGGGTCTGTCGTTTCTCACGATTTTTATTCTTTTGTTGTGTAATAACATTGAGGAACGACTGCAACAAAAGTCATAAACTCATTGAAAGTCATTTCAGGTATTCAGTGGTCAGACCTCACTGTCCGCAGAGGAAAGTCAACTCAGAAAAAAAGTAAACCTTATTATAGTTAAAATCCAAACAACTATTGATTTGAACAGAATATCCGGGAATAGAATTGGAATTCCAGGAATAGAGCAGATTCTAGTAAACTAATTCTAACCTTGAACAAAATCCATGCATTGAAATTGAATTACCTTGCTAATTTACTGACCCAAAGAGAACTCATTAAAATAGATATCTTAAGCCTTGAGAATCAGTTCCTATTAAATGTGTAACTAGTGATACATTTCCTCATTTCAATCCTTATTCCACTCCCATCGTCACTACCCATACATTCGGATACATTGAGTATTCCTGTCCTCTATAATGTCGTTCCTCTGCTATTCTTAGTTAGCATTTGATTACTATTATTGTTGTAATGAATAAGTTTACCATAAATTTGAGTACAGAGTAGTGTATCTCCTAATGAGTGTAATCTTCATTCAAAGGGCCGGAGCAGACAATTTCGCAGATGAACCAAAACCCAGTTATTATAATTTGAATAATTCCCATAGAAAATTGATCCGGGTTGTACAAAGGGAAGGCTAATATAATAGCCTGTACTTTGTGCTCATCCCTGGGTTTTACTCATAAAAATGTAATTCGATATTAAGTTTGTATCAAAATTTATGGCTATATTTGAGATCTATTTATGATTAGATGAGAGGCTTAACTGCCGATGTATTCTGTGCTGTAATTCCTGTGCAATGATTTTGGATCACGTTTTTTGCTTAACACTTATTAACAGAATAGAGGAGTTATATACCAATCGATAGATTGAGAGAAAAAAATTTAAAATTTGTTTTGAAACTGACTTTCATTTTGAAAACTAAATAAAAAAATGTTTGTCAACACATCCCTCAGAATCTGATTCCCTGAGCGAAAAATATGTTTCAATTTTTCGTTTCAAAACAGTTGTCAACAAAACTTTTATAATAACAAATATTTTTGATGTCATTTAATTTAAACGTCTTTTTAGTCGTTAAATAAATTTTTTAATTAAAACGTTTAATAAATTATTTCTAATTTTTAATTAAAAAACAACTTATATATGGCTTTACTATTGACTCGAAATTAAATTCTATATATTCTCTGTTTTACAGAATATTTATATTAAAGTAAATTTTTGTGGCGACAAAAATGTTGACCGTTTTGACCGCTAACCACACAAATGTCTCGACAGAAGAAATCGTTAACAAATACTTTCCAGGTATGTATACCATGATGCAAATCAAAGTAATATTACCAAGCTATAAATATTAGTTGAATAACAAAATTCTTTGAATACTTAAATTTATCATGCTGATTGAAATATAATTAAATATAATATTGCGACAACGCATTTCAAAATGAATTTATTGTTATTTAACCTTGATGTACATCCTACCACATTTTTCCAATTGAATTTTACTCCACCAACTTTTTTAATGTACTTTAAAAATAGTAATCCAATCGACAAAATGCTTATAAAATAAGTGAATCAAAACAAGTGACTAAACAAAAGCCAAACTCCTGTTTTGCAAAACGCTTTTCAATAAACTTTTGCATTAATTTAATGGAGTTTTAAAAGTATTCTGTAATCTAATTGTCGTATCGATCGCCAGACGATAGCAAACAACACACAAAAACTTTTAGCCAAATGTTAATTGTGTTCAACATTTTTGCCCAAACTCTTTGTCTAAATGTCTAAATAGACTCAACATATAAATGAAAAGTAAAGAGCATTTTGTTATCGAAAAGTCTATTTCTGAGTATAAAACAAATTCTCAATTTTTTCGCATATCGTTTAGAAAAGTGTTATTATTATTAATAATATTTAATAATTATTTTTATTATTAATAATCTTTTTTTCGCTTTTTCTCTCATAAGAGGCTTACAGTTTGCCTAAGAATTAATGTTATGTTTGTTTTGTTTGACGTATTTTACCATTCAGTTTACGGTTGAGAAGGCTTTCCATCACATAAACTCTTAGCTAAATATGTATTACAGGGCCAACACTTACCGTTAGTTATTAAAACAAATTCTGGATATAAATATTGCGATAATACCCGAGGCTTTGCCAATAAGTAGAGCACATAATTCGAGAATATTCTGTTCAAGAATTTTAAGGTATTTTTTGCTTTGAATGTGTTTTGGAAACTTATTTTTCAATTTTTTGTTTCTTGGATAAAAATAAAATTCAATTTCCACGCAAACTATTTTTCAGTTAAGTTATCAACACTTGAGACCAGAATTAATCCTCATATAAGAGGAACGGGTGAACAACAAAACAGAGTAGGAGTTGAACAACAAAAAAATATTCTTCACTTCACGTAATTCAATAAAAAAAAACTTGAATTTCCTTTTCGAGTATCTCTTCAGAAACTGTCCTCGAATACGCCAATCGAATCCCATTATCAAAATGGCCTAGCTCAATTCAATAGAGCTCCGGGTATTCTATTATTCACTTTATTTTAAAGTGCTCTTGGTTATATGTTTTCTTGGTGAACATAAATAAAAATTGAATTAGTTGAGTGGATGCTCTTGGTAAATATAGATTACTAGATCATTTTTGAGAATTCAGTGCTCTAGTAAAGTTAAAGTCTCTTAAAAAACAAATTTGTTTACCATTTAAACAAATGTTAAGACTATTTATAATTTCTTAAGACTTTTCAAATTGAAATTCTGAATAAATTTTATTCAGAAATGTATTTATCAACTCTTCCTTAGTCTTTGACAAAGACTTCTCACATGAATTAATGGATGAGTTTTTTTCATCTCTTAGTCTCAGTCCTGAGCACAACAGTCCTGAGCATGACTTCAGAGATTTATGAGGTTTTTATTAAAATTATCGCAAGAATTCACTATTTAGTCATACAGTCATCCCTTTCCCATCCCTTTGGCTTAAAATTGTTTTCATTAAGAAAATTGAAAATAGATTTTATTTTTTCGGAGAACAAAAAGAGTTGAGATAAGTCTTAAGCCTTCCCTTCCATTAAATGTAAGGAAATGAAAAATAAAGTAAAGAAAAGCAAAACTTTTTTAACAGCCATTCCTAACAGTCATAGGCTTTAAATTTGGAGATCTTTTCAAATAAAAGTATTTATTTCTCTTTGGATTTAATGGCAATTCTTTTCAGCGGAAACTTCACATAACTGTACAATAAATTTGAAAAACTCAAAAAACAAGAACAAATAAAAAAAAGGATAAGATTTTCTTTGGAATATTTTTGAAATTAAATCACAACCCATTGAAATAGGGACTGAATTAAATGGGAAAACAAGAATTTAATTGAATGTAATGAAAATTTTTAGTCTGTTTTAAGCACTCATTTGGTGTTTAATTAATTTAAATACAGAAACGAAAACAAAATTTTTTTGTTCCAAACAAATAATTAATGAATACTTAAAAGTCATTAATTCTAATGAAATCACTTTTTTCTAAATTCAAAGAATTTCTTATTTTTCAACTGACCAAGGCTTTTGATAAATGACATTGATAATTGACATAACAAAAAGATTGTTCTAGTTATTCTTCAACTTCAAGCTAGAATTTGTTTATGATATAAGAATTAGATTTATTATATTGTTTACACTACCTTGATCATTTCTCCTGATCTGCACATCCAGGCGTCCGAAATGGAAACCATTTTTCACGAAAATCTATTCAATAGATTCACTGAATTAGTCCTGGGATTTGGTTTTCATGTTTTTTTGCTCTACCAATGATTTATGGCCTCCGATCGGAGAGCCTACTCCTACTGACCGCTCCATTATAATGATTAACAGTCGAAACGATTTATCATTTGGTCATAAATTGTATCATTTCTTTCCCTTTAAATCTCATTCTGAGTGAAAATACGACTTTTTTTTATTCAATCAAATGTTTGTAAATCCCGTTCCCTTTTTTGCGAAGCACTTCCCCTCAAAAGAAAGGGAAGTTATGTTTGATTTTCAGAGAAATAGCTGATAATTCAAATGAGTCATGTCTTTTGATTCTTGACTTTAGGGCCAAGAATTTCAATTCAAAGTATATTTTTTTCATACATTTATTGTTAGAAATGAAAAATGAGAGGAAAAGTCTAATCGACTTTAGCCTCGAGTAGTTTGCAAACAATTTCGATAAGAAAAGCTATTATTATTCAAATGAATCTTGCTCATTTATAGCCTGACCAGGGTAATTAGTTTTTCTAACAAACCATTTATCGCAAAGAATTTTAGGGTTAAATTGAGTGGAAATCATAACAACATTTAGTTTTGAAATTTGTTTTAAAAGTTTTCGGTGAAAAAAATGAGTCGTTTTTCAAACAAACAATTTTATAGCAAAACAAAAAGCAATTTAACCGACAATTGATTTTTTACAGGTTTATAAATTTATTGCACCATTAAATAACTTTTAATGTTTCTTATCTTGTTCAAACAGAGGAATCATCATTCTGGATGTATGCCATGATCACTCTGGGCTCGTCTTTTATCGTATTCGTCGCCATCACGATATACATGATGTGGTATAATATCGTTCCAATAGATAACTCATAGATTTATAAATAGATTTAGAAGTAATATAAAAACATTAAGACATACGACAAAAAACAGTCGATTATTAGCCGTATCGGACGTATCAAACATTTAACTATAATCTAATTTATGGTCAAATAGTATGGAATCCAGAGATAGTTATACCGAAAAAAATATCTGAAAATAAGTCCGAAATAATCCCATAAATAGTATTAAACGTTAGTATAGTTTCCCAACAAAACCAAATCAAATGGTTTTCCCTCGGATTTAGTTAAACCGAATCAAATGATTGATAACTGAAATTCTTATCAGATTTTATTACTAAGTCTATTACTATTTACTTGATTCAATTTTTGTTTTCAAATTGACCAGTCTAAGTTTTTAAAACTGTTATTTTCAATTGAACAGGACAAAAACTTGGCATTATATGACAATTGCAGATATTGATGACCTAGATGATTTTCAGGCTATTGATAATTCAGGTGTTGTTAATACAGCCAGGTATTCCAAACTATACGCTTCAAAAAAAATTATCTAGCTTAATTAGAAGATTCGCCGGGCGCTGAAACTCGCTAGGTGATCAATAAGCTGCACACGTACATTGAGCTTGACAATCATTTCCTTATCAAACTGTGTTGTCGAAACAAAATATAAACAATCTAGCTAAATTGGCTATCATTATTGATCTGGTGATAAATGAGCAAGATCAGTATATAAGTTACAGTGGATTATGTCTTTGAATACACGAAAACACATCAAAACTAATGAGTGTTTTGTTTATATTTTGTTAACAAACTTAAGTCAAACACAGTTTCGAAACATTTTTTTATTCACTTTATGTTTATCTCATAAATTCTTTTGTCTCTATTTTCCGACTCATCTCTTCTTACTCTTCACTCCTTTTTCTGGTGGTCTTCCCCTTTCTCTATGGTCTCCGATTACGTATACGATAAACAACAGTTCGCCCGAACGGCACTGACATCAGTGTCCATCAGAAAGGGAAGGGATGGTGAATGTCGTCAATAATTCATTCGCAAGACTTCTTAAATACCAATTCTGGGCTCATTTTGTTGCTCTCCTTCTACTCCTTTTTTTGGTTGACTTAATCCCCAGAAAAAAACTCATTACATATAAATTGTATACCAGAGCACAGGACAGACTCTATTCATACATTATATATATAAGAAGTTTCATATAATTTATTGTAATTATTATTTTGTTATCATTTTATCGCTGAAAGTAATCCTCAAAAAAACAAATCTTTAAATCATTGCTAAAATTGTTATCAAATTCTTTGGGAAAACAAATTGTTTTCAATAATTCGTACGAAAAACAAAAATTTGTTGAAATAAATTAAATCTATAAAAAAACAAACTGTCCTTTCACTCAATTATCAAACACTTTCCGCTCAGCACATACTTGGGTAGAGAGACTGACCTCAAGTCTGAATGGTTTGCGAACAGTATTCCTCATATTCTTATGGATATCAGGTTTTCGAGGCACTGGAGGACAGGGCTCTCGTCATTTACATCAAATAAATTAGTTCTAATCAATGGTTATATTTGAAAATCCTGTTTAATAAAAATGTAAAATTCAACCTTGCACATCTAAATCTTTTATTTTTCAATTATAATTCTAATTGTAAACATCGGAAGCAATTATTCTAGTCTTCAATATCGTCGATAACCTCTTCGACAATATGTGTGGAATCCTTGAGATATCTCCAGAGTTCTCGAAGTCTTATTTCAATGATGTCTTCGTATCTGGACTTAAGGACAGGTGTTCTCTCACTGAACAAAGTCTTGATATTATTTTTCTCCTCTGCGGTCAACATATCGATGACTCTGTTCTGCAGATCCAAGACATTGATCCCGAAGATGGACATCGCTTCGTGAAATTTGTCCAAATTGGGTGCCTTAATGAATATGTCTTCACTGACATACAGTTCCGCTTCCAATGTCCTAAAGTCCTGCGAAATGTTCTCATCGTTTAGTTTTTGGACGGCTTTCCCCAAAACAGTCAACTGCCTGCGAAAGTATCGGACAGTCCTCTCGACGACCACCTGTTTGTCGAACGGATTCAGATCAGAGACATTACCCATGAATTCCTCGTTAGTCATAACAATCTCCTCGAAGTTCATGGGGTTGTCGTCTTCGACCGACCCATTCCCCAAAGGGTTGCATTCAATGTAAACAAATGTCAAAACGATTAAAACAATTCTTAAAAACATTTTTGTCTTTAAAAACGGCAAAAGATTGTCACAAAAGCTATTGTTTTTTAATCTGAATCTCACTTTCCATAGATTTTTATAGATTTTTATAAAACTTTTATTTTTTATAACTGAATGTCAGTCACGAAGAGCTCAATTGATTTGTTTTGTTTTTGGCCTAAAATTAGAGCAAATCCTGTGTATCAAGTCTGTGAGCAAGGTAACCAAGGTTAGCTTGTTAAATTTGACACTAATCAGCTTGAATTTCTTTCGCTACCTTGGTCATTGAATCTCTATTAAAAATTTTGTTACAGATTTTAAGTCCCATATAATAATGATTGACATCATATGGGCTCTCATTGAACGCAATTTTTGCGAAAAAAAGTCGTGATTTGTAATGAATTTTATTAATTTATTACTCAATTGAAAACAAATTATTGATATTTTAAGTAAAATATTGGAAAAAAATTATTTAACATTTTTTTTAACGCAATTTATAATCAATTAACTCGTTTATTATCACGGATTCAATGAGTTTGATTACCCTGTTTAATAAGCTAGATGAAATTGTACTTTAATTAATTTTAAATTGAAGTTGAATTATGTAAAAAGAATTGAGCCATGTTTATAGCCTTTTATTTGATTGTTTCATGATGAATTATCAAGTTTGTTAATAACCTGATAAGTTTTACTATACTTCCTCTTAAATAAAAATTATATAACAATTTCCAAAGCAATCAATTTTTTATATAAAACTATTTTAGGCTCATTTCTCACTTAATTAAATGAAAGATCTTGGTGAAACTTTCCTTTAACCTTGGTTAATTAAAAGTTGATAAAACTTTCCAAAAAAAGTTTGACATAAATTAGTGGAAAGTTTTTTGATTGAACTCTCAATTCATAGTAGACTTGAAATAAAACTTCTTTTTTAACGTCTAATCGACGGAGAGATCAGATTATGAATGCCTTCACCGCAGGTGTAGTCACAGGAAAAATATTAAGCCTTGAAAATCATTCATCATTTGGTGAATGGCTTTCCTATTGAAACGTCACTTCATTTGAAATTGATATCAATTTTAAACAAGGTGTCAAAAAATTCAATACACTGTTCAATTAAAATATTAATTTAAAATTACCTTGGTTAATAAATTCAAAATTAATTATCAAATTTCCTAAAATACGATTGCTCAATTAAGGCAAACAAACAAGTTTAATTATTTGTTTACTCACTTATCGAACATACTTGAACTTGAAAAGACCTTGATCATCTTATACATTAAACGTCTTAAGGACTTTTGAATCAATACTTATCTGACTTTTCATTTGAATGTTTTTTTTAATGTATTTTTTTCTCTAATCTATAATAAACTCTAATATAATGTATGAAAGTCTATAATTTTGTTTCCCTTTAATTTATATTCAGTTTTATAGTAAACTATAATTGAATTTATAGTCGATTTGATTACACAAAGAGAAAAAACTTATCATTTATTTCGATATATTCTTATCATTGAATACAATATAACAGTATTTCTGTTAATTATTATCTGATATGACTGTCAGTACCTCTACTGAAGACTTTTCACTCCAGATATAAAACTAATGTTTATTAAACACATTTGACATTAGGTCAAAGTCCCAGACCTCAAGATGTGGGTCATTTAAATGTAAAAAATTTGATAAATAAGTTCACTTTTGTCGGACACATTTATTCGAGTATCTAGCTCAATTTTTAAAAAAATCAAAACACCTTGATCATCACATTTGAATATCAAGATAACTAATTAAATTAAGAGATAAGCGTACGTTAAGAGTGCAATAAATGATAAGACAATTTGTTTTATCCCTTTAGTGAAAATATTTGCTCAGAATAAGTTTCAATGGAATATTTTAATCACGTGCTCCACGTGTTGCCAATTTTTTTATTCTAGGTAAAAAAATTGGGGCAAGATACTATTGCAGGCTAATTGATAAATCGATGAAGAGATAAACAAATTGATTAGCCTAGCTAGAAATAAAATAATAGCTTTTGAAATGTTGAAAAACAATAAACAAGTTTATTATTATTAAATTGCTATCCAATAGATAACAGCCACTTGTTTGAAGTTAAAAATTGCGCCTGCACCAACCAGGAAAAAACTGATCAGAATCACCAAGGGCTACGCCACTGTCTAAAACTAAATGAATTCGCCTAGGTTAACAATTCAAATTAAACTGATCGGACAACACAAGAAATTAATTCAAAACAATTGCCAAGGGTGAAATCAATCGTTGATTGAATAATAACCCAGGCAAACGTACGCATAAACAGGTTTAATTTGTAGCGAAAGGTCGTAGAAAGTTTTTCACCAATGTTAGTGAAAACTAGCCAAGAACATAAACAAGATAACAGGCATATGAAGTACAGCAAACATTTGATACTATTCTATACGGAATTTAAACAAAACTCAAACTATAGTTTAGTATATGAAATGGTATAGTGTTTTGCAGGTAAACATGGTGATAGTTAGCATGGTTACTTAGTAGAAAGTTAACTATTCTCGTTATAATTGGAAAATTCCTATCAGAATGTCTTCATATTTTGTGAATCAAAACAATGAACTCTTAATTCTTAATACGAGACACAAATTAATAGATTTGTTATCAAACTATTCGGTGCTTTGACTGTGTTTTCTGCGTTAGGTTTCGGGGTTTTCGCTGAAAAATAACAAAAAACTGTTAATCAGTTTTTCAAATAAATAATAAGAAATTTATTTTTAACATTTGTTTTGTGTTTACATCAAAATTACAGTTTTTATAATACTTTTGAAAAAACAGTTATGAGTTTCGCCTCAATTTGACGACAATTTTTTCAACAGTTTTCCGCTACAAAAGGTTTGTAACTATTTCTGTGAAAATTGTTTTTTTATTTAATTTTTTTATTGACTTTTAATATTGTTTTTGAAATAAAAATATAATTTCTTTTATTATTCAAATTAATTCCAGAATGAAAAATGTGAGTAAAAATGTCTCAGTTTATTGATTTTCTACACACATTTTCCGGGTAAAAGTTTTCCAACTATTGATTAATTATTCGGAAAAATTATTATCCAGGTCTCAAATGTCAGGCATTATTTTAAAAAAAAATCTTTTCAATAGATTTTTATTTCTATTTACAAAATGAAGAAAATCTATTAAATTCTCGAAACTAATGGAAGAACTATTGATCTATGAATTGATATATAAGTTATTTTTGATATAAAATCTATGGGTTATATAATAGGACTTATTTTATATAATTAGAAACATTTCCTTAAATATAAGTATTCCCAAAGTTTTTAGGGCTAATCGATTGAAACAAAATGAATGAAAATTATTATTATTTTTATTTATTTTCACTAATGTTTGGGAAAAAAAATAATTTCATTCCTATTGTTTGTAATTGTAATCAATTTCTCATTTAATATATAAAAAAAACTTTTTTTTCTCAAATCATTTCTCGATTTAATTCAATGTTTCCTTACGTCAGAGAATTAGTTGAAAATTAATTCAATTTTTATTAATAATTAAATGATTTTTCAGTTTTTTTACTACATTTCTATACGAGACTTGACTAACATTTTTACCAATAATTCTGAGAATTGTTTTCAACAAAAAAAAAAGTTTTATTTTCATCAAAACTATTGATTCAATTGTAACACTAATTCCTGACCTCAAAAGTGGACCAAAAATATTTAATCTCAAACTTCATTAACATTTATCAAATATCTATGAAAATAGACATTCATTTAATAAAACCAAAAAGTTTTTGATTATTTGTTGTTTAACTTGCAATCGACAAATAGATGGATAACTTTAATATCTGTTGGGATTCTCATAATTGGGAACTGATATCAATTGTCTTATCTCCTAATCCACAGAATAACGAGATATTTATCTTTTGATAATTAATTTGAATACTCGAGAAAAGTGGCACACATTTGACTCAAACAGCGATTTAATGTTTGACCTCAAGTAATGTCCAGCAAAACACATCACGTGTCCAACAATCCGAGCAACGGTTCCTCGTGTAGTGACAACCAGCAGAACCTATTCCTCGATGAGTTGGTCCAGGATTTTGACATATCGTTGTCGGGCTTCGGCTGCGACAACAATAACGTCTCACTCATAAGAGACTTGAATCAAGTGATCAGCACTTTGGGGGATAACATCAAAGTCGAGGCCATCGAAGACAGGGAAGAGAACGCTCAGGACTCGCACGAGGCTCAGGTCAAGTACTTCC
The DNA here is from genome assembly GCA_034700625.1 of Tectocepheus velatus. Classification (NCBI taxonomy): domain Eukaryota; kingdom Metazoa; phylum Arthropoda; class Arachnida; order Sarcoptiformes; family Tectocepheidae; genus Tectocepheus; species Tectocepheus velatus. The sequence continues at coordinate 10,002 of JAQIXV010000402.1, read as the reverse complement.
GTGAACTGCCCGGAAGGTAAGTCCACAATAATTGTCCAATAGATGAGCCCTTTCTCTCTCTCTCTCTCTCTCTATAAAACTCATAAATCTATTGGAAATCTTTGAGGAGTAGTTCCCCATCGATTGGCCACAGATTTATATTTTTAAAAATTATTTTGAAATTAATTTCTTTGGAATTCTTTGAAACACCTGTGCGTATGTCAGTCCACAATCTAATGAAAATTCTTGCGGTTCGTATACCTCTACCGATAGCGAGAAAAAGTTGAGCAGAACTCTGGCCCAAGAGTTGGCACAGAATACCGGTTACAAAGAAAAGGCGGCCAATAAGAGGGTGTGCTTTCAGCAGATCAGTGCCGAAGAGTTATCGCCAATCAGTTCTGTGTCCTCTTCAATGGAATCCAATCATAGGTTTTTTTAAAATTGATTTATGACTTCCTTTCGGACCTATTCCTCAAACTTATGTTGTATTTGATCCCAGGCTTGCGTCAGACAACTCCCAGTCCAGTCTGACGACTGTGACACCAGTGGCCAGTCCTTCATCGAGTAAAAACATGGCCAACAGTTACGGGTATGCGTGGCGTCGATACTCGAAGACCGACGCGCCTTCCGTTCACAATAAGGTCTCGTCCGTACAAATCGGGACAACAATTAAAGCCGAACCAGAAGTCCGTTCCTTTCAATACATATTGGGAGCGCCGACCGCTTCCGGCGTCAAATTGGGTGCAATGACTATGACTTATCTGAATCAGAGCCAACCCTATGAGATACGGCTCAAGAAGACGGGAGACGTTCTCCAATACGACGGAAAAAACCTGAGATCTTCCCTACGATTAGGTATTTAACGAAATGACAGATTATTTCAGGACTTACTTTCAATGGCTTTCCCTTTGATTTTGTTTTTAAGTTTTTTTTTTGTTTGAATTTTTATCTGAGTTTTGATTTTGAATCACTTTTTCTGTGGAAAAGTTTTTTTTGAGTCAAAACGTCTGTAAGTCCTGAACCCCAGACTTAAAACCTGATATGACGAGTGACTGACCGATAAAAAAAACAGTCGACACACCAGTAGTCGAGAGCCCCCTTCCCATCGACACAAGGCCTTGAACTGAATGAGACGTCACTTCTTTGTAATCTATTGACAGGTTTTGTGGAGAAACGTCTTCAGTATAGGGAAGTCGAGGAGATGTCCAACTGGTGTAGAGTACACTCGAAGGACAGGATACTAGACGTGGACTTCGCCCTCAGTTATGGGGTGTTTGACGTTCAGACCAATAGTACAAAAAGCAATTGTCTTGAGTTCGTGTGGAACCCAAACAGGGAGGCATCCATTTTCGTAAAACTCAACTGCATTTCCACTGAATTCACGTCCAAAAGACACGGCGGGGAGAGGGGGTCACCCCTACGGCTAATCATAGAGACCTACTCCTCCTCAACAAACGTCAGACTAGACGGCGCTCAGTGTCTGGTAATTCAGATACCATTCCCTTCTGTTTTACTCAATGTTTTTTAAATTGGTTTTCAGGTGAAGGTATTCAAGTCTAAGGGCGCCGACAGAAAGCATAAGACCGATAGAGAACGTATTGCCAAACAACAGGACAGTGCCCTCTACTACCAGCCCTCATACGACTGCACGCTATTCACGTCGTTCAGCGAAGACGACGTAATACTGAGAACCTCTTCCCCGCCCTCGGAGTCCGAGTGCCCGTCGCCTAACATATCTTCATCAGAGAGTCCCCGGCCGTCGTCTGTCCAGTTGCCGACCTCTTCGACCACTTGCTATCAATCGCCGCAATCGACTCATGTTTGCAGACAATTCTTGTGTCTAATTGTTCCGTAAATTCACTGATATTTTGTTTTCAGACATCAGAAGAAGTATTGTCTCCGTCGACGGCCATCGCAAACGGTCTGCCATCGGATGCGTCTTCGGCCGAAACCTACGAATGGCTGACGAGAAACCGTTTCCAACGTCTGACTGACGTCTTAATGAACTTCTCTTCCGAAGACTTGCGGCGATTGACTCGCGAAGACTTAATACAAATCTGTGGCGTTTCGGACGGCATTCGGTTATATAACTCTATTCACGCCATTCAGAGCACAACCCGTTTGACTATATTCGTCACAACTGACGGAAAGGGTATGTATTTTATTGACTTTTCACTCACAACATTGGTCTTGAATGTGAGGATCAACTGATTTGTGGCTTAATTACAGTTCACAACGCGATATACCTTAAGAATATGTCTGCGGATGAGTTCAAAGAGAAATTAGTGGAATCATTGGCCATACATACCATTCCAATCAAACACTATTACCTCATTGGCCCGAATGACATCAAAATCAAGTTAACCGATGATGTCGTTATGAATCTGAAAAACGAGTCCGTCTATACCTGTAGTCTAGACAAAGGTATTCAACCATTCCTTATGATTGTCACTACAACTGATCCAATTGTCGTTTAACTCAATAGATAACGAACAATACAATATAGTTCTTCAACTGGTCTTCTAAAGCCATTCATCTATTTATCAATGACTGGATGTCCTGTCCGTTGAATGTCTGTCCAAACAAATCAAGTGCTTAATCACAGGAATGCCTATTAAAGTGTCGATTCGTTGATCTATTGTCTGAATATTTTGTGTTTTTATGAATCAAATGGTATTTCAATTCTATTATTAGAAGAATATAATCATCAGAAGAATTGATACTCTTTTTGTCGAAATTATTCAATCGATTGATGTCTTAAACAAAATAATTATATTTAACGACATTTACATTAGTTTTAAACATATTTTAAGTTTTATTTTGTATTTAATTCATATATTTTTTGCTCAAAAATATTGTTTTTATCTAAAAATTCAATACATTTTCGTTTATTTCTCATTCATCTCGTTATTAATTCAAAACAAAGACCAAGGTTAGCCCTAACCTGTCGATAAACATTGAGCCCAGGGTCACTTATCATATCACACACACGTTAAGTCCCTTAAATTATCTAGCTAACTTTCCAAGAATGAGTTTCATCGCTTATTTCAATCTCCATTTGCTAGATCATTGATACCCCGAACATTTATGTTATATTTGCCCTCAATTTGTGTTAGAATTCAATCAAATGCTCGAAAAAATTGTTCAAAATTTTTATTTTTAATTCAATACAAAATATTTTTTGTGTTATATTTAGAATTGTATTTGAAATGACATAAAACTTACATAACTTTTATAGTAAAACGTGTTATGACTTGTTGTCCAACTATTTTGTTATCTCAACAGTTGTTAATCAATGTCTTAATTGTGATAATTGTTGAGAAAATGTATGAATAATATTCACAATATTTTTAGTTTTGAAAAAAAATTATTTAAACGAATAAAATGTTAATAAGTATTAAAAAGAGTAAGAATTGGTTCAATTATGACATCAATTTGTGTTCAACTGTTGATATGTATTATCTGATTAATGGACACAATTACCGCTCAAATAGGGATTTGAGTTAAAAGAGTCAAACATTTATATCAATCAATAAATTAAATAAAAACAGATTTCAATTGAAATTTAAAAGAAATTAAACAAAAGTTAAATCAAATGAAATTATTTATAGTTTTGTATTGAATTTAGTTTATAATTAGTCATAAGATGTCGAGTAATCACAATCACAATAATAATCGTAACGTTTACTAACTTTTACTTTAATTGATTTGATTTTTCTGCAGTTTTTCATTACTTGAGTCACAATTAAGTCACGCATCGACTCATTCCAAGAATTCCAGTTTTCGACAATCATTTCCAATGATTCCAGTCTTGAGAGTCGGCTCAGAGTGTCGGCCGTCTCTTCAGTTGCTTTGAGTGTCGAATAATTTATTTTCAGTTTCTGGAGATTCGGTAAATATTTGTCAATATTTTCGAGTAAATACCTTTCGATCACATCTGTTGAGCGAAACTCGAGATGTGTTAATGACTGCAAACCATCGAACAGTTCCTTTGAAGTCATTTCTTCGTCAAAGTCTTCAAGTTTTACGTCAAGTCTTTTCAATTGTGGGAATCGTTTCAATTGAGTCATTAATGGCATCATATCTGAAGAGTGGAGATATTTGAAGAGCGATAGTGACTTCAAATTAAGACAATTGTCTGCCATTTGTTTAATAGCATTCGTCAATTGATGACAATTACTACAAATGTTAAGAGAAATCAATTGATTTAATTTTGATATCTCTTTGAATATTGAGTCGAAAAGTTTTTGGTCTCCGTCTCCTATATTAATATACAAATGAGTGAGACTTTTGTGGTTTTCAATGAATTGTTGGAATCGTTTGTCCACTTCTTCTTGAGTTTCTTTTGAATTGAAACTCAGATAACACTTTATTTTCTTGAGATTCTTGAGTCGAATATCTGACAAATAATTGATGTTTTCATTATTTAAATCCATTTTGGGACTCAAATCTTGAATTTTAGGGAATGACTTCAGAATCCATTGGAAATCATTATTTGAGACACAAATTGATGTCAATTTTGAGCCAAATTTATCGACGAATGACTTTCTTTTTGTGTCCGATATTTTACTGAAGTCGGCGTCAATTTGAGTCAATTTATGGCAGTATTTGACGATTAGATCGATATCTGAGTCATTCAAACGGCGAACTCTTAATGACCGGATATTCGGTAACTTTTTCACTAATTTTCCAATTATTTCCGATTTTGACGTCTTTTGAAGAATCGATTCGTTAATTATTTGATTCAAATCCAAATCGTATTCCTTCTGAAAGACAGTCCTCTGGAACTGTTTTGAAACGCATTCGAACCTAAACTTGTCTTTAATCGGTAGAAACTGAAGAATGACTTCAGACAAATCGTCGCAAATTCTGTCTTCAAATGAATCTCTTCTAATGTCATCCGTTATCTTAAGTTTACTGAAAGACATGTTTTGCAGAAAATTAAATAACAATTGAATTGAAATTCAATGAAATGCCAAAAACATAAACAAATCAATGCTTTCGTATAAAAGTTTGGCCCAAAACTCAAATAATTAAATAAATTATGTTTTGAGTCAAAAAAAAGTTTTGAAACTTTTTAAATAATGTTTTGAATTAAAAATTTAATGAAATCAATAAAATTAATTGGATTTTAAATTTTAGTAAATCATTTGAATAATATTGAGTTTTGGGGACAGGATTTGATCCCTAACTATGAGAACGTTTACGGCAAGGAGTGGATCGACCTCTGGACCAGACATATGGACTTCTTGGAAAATATCATCAAACTATTCCCCGACGGCTTCGTTAAGAAAGAGATGAACAAAATTCAATGCCCGGTCTTCATCCTTCACAGCAACATGGTATGATGAGCAAGCACATTTGAAAGTAGTGTTTTAGAAATGAATAATTGATTTTATTATCATTTTTCTGACTTTGAATCTCAATTAATGTCAAGAACATATTTCTATTTTCTAAAAGAGGTTTAATTTCAATTTATTTGAAACAATTCAAAAGCTTAATGTTCAATAATTACACAAATTAACAAGCTCACAATCAAGTTAAATATCATTTTTAGTAGTATTATAAGTTATAACAGCCTTAGGAAGTGTTGACATTTTCATTGTTTAAGTGAACAGAATATTTGTGAACAGAATAATCAATAAATCGTTTGAATATAAGAAACGGAAGAAGCGTTTGACACGAAATTTAATAATTAATTATTGTTTTCTGCTATAAAAAATTGCACTATAGCACTCTCATCAAGGTTATTTGCCAAGGACACATTTTTGTTCTAAATATGATTAATGACCTTGGGCAACTATAACAAAGAATAGTTTTCAAAATAATTTGAAATAAATTAAAATGTTAAAAATTATGTTCAGAAATACAGAGCATCACAAATGCACAAGATCATATTTTAACCAAGATATTTTTCAATATTATTTTTAATAGTATTGGTACAGCGTTTGAAACTATTGACGACACAGTGTCCACCAGAAGGCAAATCATTGCACTTATTATTAATGATTTTGTTACCACATCCACCCATTTTTGCCCGGGCTATGTGGATAATCTATTTGATCACGGTTAAAGTTTCAATTGATCCACTCAAACATCTTGTCATTCATACCTCGAATCCATTGAGTTTGGAATTAGTTCCGACATTGTCTTCAATGGTATAGTCATTACCCTTGCAGTCGACCCAACTGTCGGCGAAGTGTTCCCCTTTCATACCCTTCCCATCGAATGTATTACCTTTGATGAGACCACAACACGAGCCCTCTTTGATGTCAATTCCTTCGGCCGCGACATTGGGTCCGATCTTATTATCGATGATATGATTCCTATCGCTCTTATCCTGTTTGCCGTCCGCCCATTTGTGAAACTAATTGGACAGACAGTCAACAAAAATTGAATATCTGTCCCAAAATTCGACAAAAACTTACCGCTTGTCCGATATAAACGCCTTCACCGAAACCAGGGATAGCGGTACCGGTGTTGTGGACGTGAGAATTGCGCAGAATATTGTCGGCACTACTCTTCATGAAGTGTATGCCCTCTTCTTCTATGTTTCCGATATCGAGTCCATCCAAAACGCAATGGGAGGCGCCCTCTAAGACAATACCCTTCTTAACGCCGGACACTGAGAATCCCTTCAGCACCCAATGGCTACCCTTTAACGTGAATCCATAGTGAGCACTCGAGAGTACAGCACTCGAGAGTACAGCACTCTTGGAACCGGTCAGAGTGATTGGCGAATCACTGGTGCCACTCTTGCTTGATTCAAAACGACCATGGTACTGGCCGTCGTGCAGGTGAATGGTGTCGCCAGCGCTCACTTCACCCAAAGCTGTGACCAACTGTTGAGCAGAACTGACTTCAATAGTCTTGCAATTAATGGACAGAAAACTCAAAAACGAAATTATTGTTAATTCCATTGTTTTTAATGATTTATTAGACTTTTTGTTAGAAATACAGTATTTTAATGAGAAAAAGTGAATGAGTGGAACACCTGTTAATTAACGATTGACTCAACACTCGAACTATTGTCTAATTTTACTTTTCAATAATTTTTCAGAAAAAATGAATATTTGTTTAAAATGTACTTAAAGTTGAAAATCAATTGAATTTAAAACAAATAAAACAAAAATGAAATGAAATCAAAATTTTACATCAAATGAATAGACTTTAAGATTTATATTACTTTTGATATAAAAAATGTTTTTCTAATAGTTTTCACTTTAGTTTCCAGTCTTTCAGACAAATATTCCATTGTTTTCATTACATAAAACTATTTGTTATTTTTGTTTGATTTAAAACTTATTTATTATAAATTTTATTCAACATTTAGTTTAAGACTTTTATTATTTTTGACAAAAAACTTATTCTATTTTTACTTTAAATTAGATATTGTTTTGTAGTAATTATTCATTAAAACAATAAAACTATTTAAAACATATTTGAGATGTAATTCTTATTGTCAATGATTTCTGAGCCATTCATAGGATTGATCTTCACATCAAAAGGCAAGAGCCTATAAACAGAGGTATTTGAGGCACTAGTCTTCCTCTCAATCCCTTGGATTTGAAACACATTTGAAGTAAACTCTGGAACTCTTTCGGTAACACATCATAACATTTAACTCATATTTTTGACTAAAACTCTGGAATTCTTTTAAAAAAAATTGACTCAACTATTGGCTCAAAAATATGGCCAAAAATTCAATAAATTAATAAAGTTTTAAACGACTTATCAATGAGTTTGATATCAAAATCTCAATAACCATTTTGTTATCTTTCATTAGCACCGGTCAAATATTTTACTCAACTTTTGAATTGAATTATCTCTTATAAGATGAGTTGTGAAACAACTTGTGATGAATAGATTCGTATAAATTCTGTGAATAAAATAGGGATTAAAGATAAGACTTATTTGAGATAAGAATTGACTAAAAAATAAGTTGAAATATATTAACGAAAATTGAATTAACAAAAAGTAGAGTCAGTTCTAAACATTCAATAAATTAATAAATTCTTAAACGACTTATCAATGAATTTGATAACAAAATTCAATAGTTTTAAATCGCATTCAAAGACTCAAATATTTTTGTATTGTTTTCGCGGTTTTTGTCTTCAGTTTTATTAGATTTTCTTCAAATCAATTAAACAAATAATAGAAAAACAATTTCAAAGACATCACATTTGATACCGACTATTGAAAGCTATTGTTAAATTTAGAATAGAATAGAACCTAGATATAATTTTCAAGCCAGAACTGTATCTCGAATTATATAACTTGGTCATATATTAGAAGATAGTGTTTGGGATTATTTTATTACTCAAATGAAAGTCAAAAACATTTATCTAATAAAGAAATAGAATCAAAGGAGGAGGGGTTAAGTCAAAGGTCAGAGGCCCTTAAGTAAACAAATGATTGGAGAACAGCACAAAAAAAATTCAAATGTAATTTAAAACTCAAGTAACTATTCCTAAAAAGTTTCAAACGAATGATGTAATCGTTTTTCAATAGGTTTTTGTTCTTCAATTGCCTCCAAAAACCTCAATATTTTTGTAACTTTTTCGGATATGATTCCGGAACCGCCAAAAGTGGTCAAAAAGGTAACTTTTGAAGAGAATTTGAGACCAAGATCAGCAAGCAAGAGGAATATTCAAGGACTCCAGAAGAATATTAGGACTAATGGAGAGCCAATCGACTCGAGATCAGGTCTGGAGCGGGAAGTAGTGCTCGAAAGTAGTCGCAAACGAATTAAATCTCAATTATTAAGCGATTAAATAATTGGTCATAAAATACAGTCTTTCCGATTAACTTTCCTTTCATTACATTTTAAAAAAAAATATTTTTTTTATTTTATTTTAATTTCAAACTTATTTCTCGTATTTTCTAATTATTTGTGAATCAAAATCAATTTTAATGTCATTTTAATTGCTTTATATCTTTAATTTTAATTTTGTTTCAGAAGTTTTCAGAATATTTTATTACTTTTATTATAATTAATATAAAAATCAATTTAAACTCAAAAACGTTAAAATATTTCAAATTAAATAATAAAGAGAAAAGTTTCCATAACTCAGATAAACCTAAGACTCATTTGTAATACCATTTCCTACAAAAAATATGATGTTTTGAATTATAAATACAAAATATTTTCATTTTTACAAATTATTCTTCAGTTGGAAGTCATTGAGTGAACAAAAATTCTGACAAAAATGAGAAGAATATACAAAACAAGAGTCACTCTTCGCTTATTCTTCGAGAGTAATATTGAAATGTTTGTCAACTTTTTAAGATTTATAGGGTTTTTGGAGAAATGTGTTTTGAAAACTAGTATATTATTACCCAATATTGCAACACAATATAAAATCGAAAGTTTTTTCTCTCTATATTTCTACGAATTTCTTAATAATACTTAGAAATAGTCTGAACTTTAGCTATAATTAAGACAAAAATCGATAAAATAAACTGAAAAAACACATCAGAATATTTCAAATCAAATAAAAGAGAGAAATATAAGTCGTTTAATATAATAAACTTTAATATAAGACTTATATAATATGAAAATCATTTCTAATAAAAGTTTTTCTTATATAAGATTTATTGGACTCAAAATGAACTGAAGTCTAATGTGTTTACAATTTTAGAGATTATTATTCAGTTGGAAGTCATTGAGAGAACACGTCTGAGAAAAATGAAAAGACTATACAAAACAAAAGTCACTCTTCGCTTCATCTTCGAGCTCAATTTGGAAGGGTTTCTCAACTCTTTGAGATTCATAGGGTTTGGGAGAAAAAAGTTTAAAAACTATCCGAAAGACCTGAAGGGAAAGGTTGTGGTCATCACTGGAGCCAACACTGGTATTGGCAAAGAGACGGCCAGAATATTTGCAAAATTGGGTGCCAAGGTAATTATCTGTTCAAAGTATATCTAGGTTATATAAATTGATTGCTAGGTTATTATGGGATGTCGTGATATGACTAAGGCTCACATCGCAGCCAATGATATCAAAAAAGAAACAGAAGATGC
>JAQIXV010000401.1:0-39295 GCA_034700625.1 Tectocepheus velatus | reverse complement strand
TATTTTTTCGGTAATTTGGCCGAAATAATTGGATTTAACTTAATTGCGGACAATTTAAGCTTAATTTAGTCGAAAAACATCGAATTTAGACCGAAAATAGCCAAAAATAGGCCATTTTCGGGTTTTGGTCGCCATCTTGGATAAAGTCCGCCATTTTTACCCCTCCTAATTCCCCCTGAGGTCGAAGCCAAAAATTCCCCCTCCTAGTTCCCCCCTAAGTCGGCCGACCTTGCCCATGTATGCATAAGTTATACAAAATGATCTATCAAATTAATAATTTATTATTCAATTTTCATAATTTTGAAGAGTGAGTGCATTACTTGACATGAATTCAAATAAGAAAAACTAATTATAGGCTAAACTTCTATTCATTTATTTGAAACTCTAATTACGAAAGTTTTTCTGAGGCCCTGAAAAACCATATGATCTGAAAAGCATTAAAAAAATCCATAAAATTATGATTATATTCGTTCGGAAGCAAAAAATTATAAACCAATCAATTTTTCTTTAAAGTTACGAATACTTTGTATTTTGTCTTTTAATAAAAATAAAAAATTTAAAAAATTTCAAATGAGTTTTCATAATAATGGATATTTTCTTTTTGACTTGATGAAAAATTAAAATTCCTTCAAGTAATTGGTTTTTCTCTTAGAATATTTCTCACTCGAAATTATTCAGTAGTTTTTTCAAATCAAAATATTTTAAAAGAGATCTTGCTTCATTTCACAACAACAAAAATAATCTTGATCCCTGGGGTAAGTTTTTTTTAATCTAATTGCTATAAATATTAATCAAGTTTTAATGACTTTACTAATCATTATTAAAGAAAATTTCGGAACTATTGAAAGTAATGACAAACTTCCAGTACTGCTGACAACAGAACAAAAAAACAAAGAAATAATTTGATTACGAAATTCAGTGATCGATCAGTTTTATGAAGATTTCAAAAGAGTTTTTGTTAGATATAGAAAATTATTGAAAATTATTTCACAAAACTTTTTAATTTCAGCGAATAATCCATTAAATTCTCTGAAGATTTCATTATTTTTTAGAAAAAAAAAAATATTTAATTCATTTTCTATTTTGAAAAAAGAGTTTCCTTTCATAAATATTGAGATTTTAAATCTCACGAAAGGTTTGGCATTAAATTCAGTTTAAATGACTTATTCTGTTATTCTGTTTGTTTGCAATAAAAAGCAAAAAGATATCATTTGGTATGAATTCGATTGACATTTACTTCTCTTAGAATTTTGTATAAATAATATGAATTCAATTCATATAAACAAATGTTATTCAAAACATTTATATAAATAAACGAATAAATGAATGAAAATAAATGAATTATTGAAATAAAAAGTCTGATTTTTTTACGAACCACAGCAGCCATCCATTTAGTTCTGCCTCTCTTAGGGATACCCCTTTGGTCATCGAGGAATGGGTCAGAATCTAAACTACTGTCAGCAGTGCTTATATCTATTGATTGCGAGAATGAATTTGTTTGTTGCGATCGTTGTTCCAGTTTTTGTCTCATTATAGACGCGAACCGGTTCTGAAATCCTGTTGAAGAAGTAGATCCGACTGAGTCTCGCTTTTCTAATTGAGCTGTCGGTGACTGAGCTGAAGGAGAGTCAACTTTACTGGTCCTCATATTTTGTATAATTTGATTCAATGGACTATTATTTGTCGCTAAATTAGAAGTGAGGGGTGAAGTGCTCGATGTCAGACTGTGTTGATCTGTTTCGTCGACGACAACGCTTTTATTGTCTCCATTTGTGCTGCAAAAGGCTGAGTCGTCCTCTGATCGAACTCTTGATGTCTTCCTCTCAACATTTTCGACACCTTCTCTATGGCCTAAAGATAAGGCAATAGAATCACTGGATTCCATACTACCGAACTCACTCTGCAATATAGAGCTCTGGCGACTACTGGCGCTGACACACGAAAAAAATGCCGACTCTTCCGAAACACTTTTCTCTAAAAGAGCGCTCGTATTAACACTCAAAGAGTCTTCCCTACAAACAGAGGGCTTAATGTTTCGTTTGATGTCTGACTGATTCGGTTGTAATAAGTTTTGATTGAAATGAATTTGTTGTGAACTTTGAAGCCGTTTCTCAGTTGGAAACTCAATGCAAGCAACCGATGGAACAGAATGAGTGTTTGTATCAACAGCTGCGCTGATATTCAATGATTCTCTGCCATCCGTACCATTCACTCGACTCTGTTGTGGTTCAGCTATTGATTGCTTGTGCCCTAAAAATGATGGCATACTTTGTTTTTCTACAGAAGACAACTGTCGTTTGCTATCAGTGTCTGATTCATTAAGTGGCGGTCTATAAGACTCTGTGTTTTGTGAGCTTTCATTCATTTGTTCAATAGAATTAAGCTCTGGTAAAGATAACTGATGGACACCTGTTCTAGTTTTTGGTTTGTCCTCATCTGTTTGCTGCACACTTTGGGATCTTTGAGTCACAGGTTGTGATGACTTCCAACCAAAGCCACTAAACATTCCGGTTATACCCGAACTTTGTTTGCGGTTTTTCTCAATATTTACTAAATTTACGTCAATTTTTTCCTGTGATTCCCTTTTGAAGAGTGTGGGCAGACTCGGCATACTTATCACACTGTGATAGCCCTGGTATACAGAACTGGCAAATGAGGAAAATAAGCCTTTGTTATCGTCGAAAGAACTGCCCCGTCTATGACTACTCTGATTAATATTACTTTCGATGAGTTGAGTGCTGTCTATATCAGGAATTGGATGCACCGGAACTGATGTCGAAGTATGTCTTTCATGTCTTATAATTGTCGACTGTTTTTCATTTCTATTGTATTGCTTTGAATCGTTTTGAGCGACTCTTTCTATCTCTGTTTGAGTAGAAGAGAATGAGCAAGGCATTTTCGGCACTATTTCTTCATCAATAGTATTTGAGGCATTGAATTCTGAAGAGAACTGTTCCGCATTGGGAGTCAATTCAATCCTCTCATCATTTGTTTTATCATTGATTTCGTTGATTTGAATGTTATTTATTTGGGTCTCTTTTGAGGGATCACTAATAGAATCGTGACTTTTATCTAAATGTAAATCCATTGATGCTATCGATGGCATCACTTGAATGTCACTAATGCCGATATAATTATCAATATTATCGACCCTTTCCTCTAATATTACTTTTGAGTCGGTATTAGTTTCGACATTTTGTTTATCTGTTTGTTTAGAATTGACTTCAATATCATTAATAAGTTTCAATGCTTTTGATATTTCGATTTCGACCTCATTTAGTGTCAAAATTGATTTATTTTCATCCAAAGGATTGATGTTATCATAACTCGTCTGATATTTTCTCTCAACGTTTTTAAATTCAAATGAATTTAATTCAATCTTTTCTTTTGCAGTCATTTCTATTCGTTTCTGTTCTTCAGATTCTTTTGGGATTTGATTTGACTTAATATTACTGCCATTCAACTGATTTTCTTCAGATAAATCACTTACAGGTTGTCTGTGATCTTGGAAGTGATTAAACGTTGAAATCGACGATTCAGTGGTTGGATGGGATCCTAAGCTAATGTTTTTGTGGTTCATTAAATTGGGCACAAGTTGTGGAGTCGTATAATAATTTGATACCAAGGAATGCGTGGAGGGAGTGGTCAATATCTCATCTAAACCTGTCTTCTCACTACTGCTTTCATTATCATGAATTAAACTGACATTACAAGCGTTGAGCCTATCTTTTAGCCACTGTTCACTTGTGTCACACCTATTGCTTTCCTCTTCATATACCATAGTTTTTGTCATATTTTCTTTGAATTTATTTAATGCTTCGATATCGCCGTCGGAAGCCTTAGTGTTAGACCTATAGTCCAAATAATCGTTAACTGAAAATATTTCATTCGGTTTCACTTTTTCTTGGATTGGCTCAGATTTCAGATCAATTCTCTCTTTTTCAAGTTTCTCTGTTTTTGGACATTTTTCTGGTGAATCCGTTGAATCATCGACTTCTTGCCATCTCTTTAAGGTTTGTCTTCGGGTCAGCCATCGAGTAGAAGAAGGTTTCGAAACGGATGAAGAAGTGTCAGCAGTGTATTCACTCGATTGAAGAGATTGTGAAAAGTCTTCAAAATTATCATTTTGTTGATCGCCTTCATAGTCGTCGAGCTTTTCGAGCAATTCTGAGCGTCGATGGAGTGATAAGGAGTGCTGTGAAAGCCATTCTTGGAATGTCTGACTCGCAAATGACTCGTTCGGGTCATCTGATATGGGAATGCCTTCCTCTTCTTCTGTTGGAAAGTTGGTGTCATAGTCAAGATTATCCTCAAAATAATCGAAATACTGGTCGTCATTATCGATAAATTGACTGCTTTGCATATAAGGGTTAGTCTGCATGACTGTGAGTAACTGAGCTATCACATTTTGTTGTTCGTAGAGCAGAATTTCAAGTCTCTCAAGTTTTTCCCACATCCGGACGTATTCATTAGACAAGAGATCCACCGAATTCCAGGCGTAATGTAATTCAACTTCAAGTTCGCCGAGTCTTCCCCCTATTCTGTCCATAAATACATCGACTGCGCGATCGATGTTTGCATTATAAGAGAAATAGTCGGGAGAATCGCAATCAGATCCCATAGTCTCAAGAGTTTTGACGTAAGAAATATTTTCCATTTCTTCAACTCATCATTAAATCACATTTTAACGAATTAATGATTATTTGTTGTTTGAAATTTCAGCAAAAAAATTGTTTATTAAAGTCAAAGATATATTCAATAAATACGGAGAAATCCATTAAGAATTGCTTTAATGATGTTTCGCTCAAAACACGTTAAAAACATATATCGAATCATATATTGATTTCTTGTTTTTTCTTTTCATTTGTCTCTCTCTTATGTTTCAGAAAATTTGAAAATCTGTAGTTATATAGAGACGTACAGGTGGTGTACGGACAGCACTTACATCGGATAGTATAACATTTTCAGTTCAATATTAGAATTATGTATATATCAAGTAAACAGAGTTCATATTCTCTATTCATATTTCAAATGATGTCAAATGAAAAAACTCTTTCTAAGAGAAGATTCAAATTCTATTGAAAACAGGTTTCGGATGAATCGGTACAACAAAATGCAAACACAGATTCTTTGGATTCATTTTAACTTCAATATACTTTTGAGATTATATAAAATTATAGATCATTTCAACATTTGTTACATCAATTTTCATATTAATATTAATTATTATATTTATCCATATTTTAAGATTTGAAGCATTGATGAGATATTATGATTATAGTTGAGATACGATAAAAACAATGATATGTTTAATATGAGTCATTCAATTAGGAGTCATATCAATTGATCAAAAGTTGGGCAACAATTGAAGCGAAATGCAAATAATTTGATTGAAAACCAATTTGTGACAAAATAATTGATTGTTTGGTTTGATATGAAAAATGAATCACTTATTCAATATTATAAGACATTTAATCAATGTTTTGATTATTTAATATAATTATTATTAAGTGAAGAATAAACAAACGAATTGCATATTATGTTTATATGAGTAGAGAAAGAGAGAGAGAGAGAAAAAAGAGAGGGACGGATAGATTACACAGACAGAGGTCACAGAAACAGATTCAGGCGGACACTAAATTAAACCCAAGAATCAGTGACAGCAATGTCTGAACAGTTGAACCAAATGGCAATTGAATGGCATTATATTTAAAGTAATGAGTGATCTACTGCTACGACCATCACTACGACCATCACTATTACCATTGATAGATCAGCATAACTCTACAGCTATATCTATAGGGCATTATCTCTTTATGATAGCCAACGTTCAAGACTCGACTGTCAGTAGGTTAGGGCGCAGATGCTGTGCCACTCCAGGAAACTTAATCGAGAAGGGAATCAACCATTTAGTTACAGAATAGGGTAGACTTCTCTGCATTATTGCATGTATTGCAGTATTGCTACACTTCATACTATGACGACAACTAAATCTTTAGCAGAGGAACAGTTATGAGGCCGACACCAATGTATTTGTTGTACTTATGCTCTGCTTTTGCTCTACTTGTGCTATACTTGTGCTCTACTTCAGACGACTCTCATTCTCTATATATCGTGAATACGCTATAAAACAACGAGAATTGATCGCAAATACCAAAAGAAATGATAGAGCGCTGGCAAAGCGCGCGCTTATAGTCCAGTCCAAACCTTTTATCAAATTGAGTTGAATTACAGTAAATTAAATGTAAGGCTAAACCCTTTTGACTGATTCTATGCATTCAATAATCGAAAACCAAATCATTAAATAATTTCATTAATTAATAAATTTTTTGTGTCAATCGCTTTCAATAACTTTTAGTCAAATAAAATATTCGTTAATATAATAGAAAATAAATTAGAGTTTCATTATTAGAGTCATCTCTTTTTCACATTTATGGTTAAGTCAAATATTTGAACTTAACTTAACTTGCTTAATCAATAAATTTCAATCGAATTCTTACGAAATTATTTACATTTTTACTTAATTTTGAGATAAGCAAGAGTGGGCGAAATTTTCATTTTGAATCAACGACTAAAAACAAATTTATGTTTATCGGAAAATGTTCTTATCAGGATCATTTGTACTTTTATTGCTTCGTATTACAAGAGTATATTCAAATATTGAATATTTCTGAATAAAATGAAATATTGGTTTTTCGCTTATATTTGTTTATCGATTTATTTGTTAAATAATTTGTTGTTTTATTAATTCAATATTTGATTCAATAAAGCGTTGGAAAAATATTCTCAAATTTTTACATACAATAGAATACATAACGACTCTATTTGAGTTATGACAACTAGAATTTCTCCTTGATAATCGGATTTATTTGAAGAACACACGGGATCATTTTCAAAAAGGATATAGTTAGAATATAAAGATAAATCAATAACTCATCGAGAATATTGTGAAACTTGAAATTTAAATGAGTGGCAAAAAATGGCAAAAATTTTCAGTCATAGAATTGATGTCACATTTTTTTGTAAATAAGTTTTCAACATAAATTCACCAAGCTTGTGTGCTCTTTTCAACAACAAAAATTAATCAAACAACTGATATATTTTCTATATCTGACACATATTGAAAATATTTGGCATATTTTTAGAAGAATTTCAGTTTATTTTCATTCATTGATTTCGTTTGATATACAACTCTATTAAGTTTTATCGCATTTTTATTCGATTAAAAATAAAAACAAAGAAATCGGTTTGACTTTTGTTATCTCTATTTTAAATTTAATCAAATAAATGCTTTTAAAGTGAAACGACGTTTGAGTCGTCCTCTCGTCTGACACTTACTCTAAATAGTGAAGAAGTAATTGAAAAGGAAATTCATTTACTCTCAAACCTATTGTCGTTAAAATGACATAAAATTCATGCATTTATTGAATATTTCAATGAAAATACTTTTTACTTTCAGTTTTTTATTCTTCAAATTATTGTCCATTTATTCGTTTAAAAAACTAATTTCAAAATGGAATTTGCAATAACCTAGCTAATGTACGTAATATTGAATATCCATTCAATGATAAACTTATTGAGAGCTTCGAAAATATTTCATAATAAGACCTATCAATAGGTCTTCAAAATATGTTTATGTGTTTAAGTGTGTGTTGCGTTAGTTTAGGAGATATTGTCTCAAAATATTAAATAAGAGACAATTCATTATTAAAATAAATAAAGAAAAATGAGATAAAAGACAGACCTCTGGGAAATCTGAAGTGATTTTATTGAAGGCTGTAATCCATCTGATTCTGGCGCGAGAGAGACCGTCGGGATTATCACTGTTTGATAGACTTGTCGTAAGACTCGATGTCATGACAGGAGGCGTCGCATTGATGTCGACTTTCGGAGGACTTTGTTCTCTGATATCATCACTAAATTTGACACTTTTTGGTTCACTCAATGGTTTGTTATCACTTTTAATGGCGCTGTGAGGAAGTCCCGGAGCTATTGTTGTTGGAAGAGGTGGTGGAAGTCCATTGACATAATCTTCACTTCTGCGGTGAACCTCATCTATGGGAACCGTTTGATCAGTGGTCTGACGACCCAAACTGTCTCTTCGATCAATAATATGATCAACGGTTTGGTCAATACTCGACTTGGGAGTAAAGAATTGCGGGGACTGTTTGTCGTCCTTAATATTTGTAGCAAATTGTGTGGAATCTTCAAAATCTTCAGAAACTGTTTGCCATAAACTGGATTCTGTTTGGACTGAAGTCCTAAAAATTTCCTTTTTCTTGTCGGAGTTCTTTCGCGTCCAATTCTGTCCAATATTCTGATTCTGTAAGTGATTATCCATTGATTCGTTGTTCCAATTGAATGGTTGGGCACTTATTTCCTTATTATTTCGTTGTGGGTCTTGAGTCGTAACATTCAATTGATTAAAATCAGTTCCTAAGGGCACGTCATTCTCAAGCTGTAGGTCAGGCCCTAAGCTGTTGGTATAGCTCTCATAACTGTCTTGTCTGAAGGTGTCGTCAACACTATAGTACTGTTCATTCAAATCGGGTCTCGTTTCGTAAAAATTATCATATTTTGGCTGTTTTTGGGAATCATTGCCATAGTTTTCATCGAAATGTTCGAAACCTCCCTGTCTTTCAAGACTTGGTTTACGGATGGCTGCTCTACGACGAGCGAGTCGACTGTTCTGGAGGTCGGCCGGCATTTCTGGGCCCTCATCTATGCTCTGATATTCATCGAAATACTGAGAGTTGTCTATACTATCAGTCATTTGATTATTCGGATAGTTTTGAATACTTTGAATATAATTATTATAATTAATTTGATTCGAATAGTTGTGAACTGACCTGAAAATGACAAAATCGTTTATAAAATAAAATAAATAAACCAAAATAAAGGACTCACTTATCAGTGTTTATCTGTGGCAGAGCACGTCTAGGGGGACGACTATTGTAGGAAAGGGGTTCCGAAAGTTCTTCATTATATGCGCCTTTCATTTGATCTCTCGGACCAACGAAAAGGTTTTGTTGATTGGACTCAAAGTTTGACTGATTTTGATAACCGATAGACTCTTCTCTAGAAATGGACTCGAAATTGTTTGGATTATAATTGGTTTCGATTGCCCTTCGCGTCAAATTAGAAGCGCCTCCAAAATGAGAGGTTGAGCTGTTCGGGTGATGAGATGTAAAGCTTGGGTTTTGTTGTATCGGATAACTAACATCACTCGTATAGTCACTGTCTTCTGATAAACCGGCTGTCGGTTCAATAAATTGGTTTAATATTTTGTGAGAATTATTAGTTGTTTTTACTCACAATATAATTGGTTGGGATGGTTGAATCTTACTCGCTGTTCGTGGTTCCATGCCACCATCTCCTGCTCCATATATGTGTTAAGGAGCTCCAATTTGCGACTAAACTCTCCCACGTCATCGATTTGAAACTCTTAATATAAATAATCGTAAGAATTAATTAATTTGTTTGGATTCAATCAATTACCATAAGGAGGTTCAAAATGAGTCTCTAAAAGGAGCATATGTCCGGTTGGGGTATGTGTTCCACAAACTTCTCCATTGATTAATTCTAGTTCCGCATCCAATGAGAGCCACTGTCCCTCTCCGACCTTTAATTCAAATGTTAGCGAAATGTCCACTCAATTGATGTTTAAATCAAATATATTCTTAAAAATTGTCGATTAATTTAAAACAGAATTTTATTTTATAAAAAATAAGATAAAATTTTATGAATTGATACCTCAGTCGCGAATTGGATTCCCATTAAAGGCATCCAATGGTTTCCAATTAATTTATCCCAAAGAAGGCCTTTATTCCAGAGCTCTATCACAAGACCGGTGTCCATACGATTCGTTTCACTGAAATATAAAAAACTTTTAGAATTCAATTCAAAAATAAATTATAAATAAAAATTTCTTTCGTTTATTTATTTTTTGAATTTATTGGAAGATAACTCACAACATGAAGTCCTGTTCCCAATTGGGGTTACATCCTTTGACCGTAACTGTAGTCGACTTTACATTTTGAAGTTTGAGTGTCACATAAGAACTGAATTGTGCTGTTCATGAGAAAAGAGAATTTAATTGAATTCCATCACAAACTTTTATAATAAAATTGCCAAGTTAATTTTTCCAAATTCCAATTTAAATGAATATTTTATGAAATGTTAAGAATAGTATATAAACTTTGATTGAGATTTCTTACCATCAGTTCCGATGAGTCTCGCCCTTCGAACTACAAAACAGAGAAAATATTATAAGTATTCTATTGATTGTTAACTGAAGAAAGTTTTGAATAAAAATACCATTTTTCAAGAAATCAATACAAAATGCAGACAAAACTTTTTTGCACTTTTAATGAACTATTTAATCGAGAAAACTATTTTTTTATCATTATATTAAAGTTTCATTATATACTTTTTCAAACATATTTGAAACCTTAATTGAAAATTTTCTTTGAATTGAACTTAAAGTATTGAAAAATTAAATTTATTTATTTTCGGTGAAAAATGACATCAAACCCATTCTTTTTTTAAAGAAAAATTATATTAACAAGGTTAACCTACTCCTTATCAAGTGAAAAAGAATTAGTTTGTTCAATGATTTAAAACAATTGAAGAAACTCTCAATGTTTACAAAATTAACGAAAAATTATTCCCAACAAAAGGTTAAACTGTAATACACTGTAAAGATTCTTATTAATGTATATCCCAATAATCAAAGGCTCTTGTATTTAATTATTTAAAAAGTTTAGTCAAAACCAATAAATCAAAACTTTTTGTGAAAATATGAATTATAAGGAAATATAAAATTTAAAAAAGAATCTATTCGTGAGTTTACTTAAAAATAATTAGTATTTATTCTCTAATATTGTGTTTAAAATTTTCTTTAGAATCGATTCTCGGAAAAACATTTGAAAACATTTTTATCAAACATTGAGTGACTTTTGACATTCAAATGAGTTATAGTTTTGTTGATTTGATTATCATTTATATGTCAACAGACGTGTAATTTCAGGAAATTAAAGATCTGTTTATAGATAAACATTTTTATCAAATTATTTCAAAGATAACCATGTCCACTTTATTTAAATAAAATTATTTGAACAGTTCAACAATCAATAAATTCTTATATGAGTTTTAAGAATTAGAAATGAATTTGTCCTTATCTAAAATTGAAGACTATATTACTTTCGTCAAATGATTTATCAAATGACATCTCCAATTGTCTTAAATCTCAGTTTATTTATGATCGTTTAGAATCATTTGATTCCACGAAAAGATAATAAATTTATAAGAATAAAACAAAAAATAATCTTGGTGATTACATTATTCAATAATAGGATACATTAAAACAAATATGTCGAATAAGGTTTAATGATGATCATGATCATTTATTAAATTAACTTTTGAGTAAATTAATCGGTTATTCAATGATTTTGTTTTAAAGAAAGAAAAGAATTAAATGAAAGTCAATTGCAATCAATGTTTATATTGAATGTCAATATTTGCTCCGATATTAAAACCTTTCAAATGAATAACCATTTTATTTATTCATTTGTCAAAAAAAAATAACTCATTTGGATCTGTTCTGAATCTTTAAAATGTTCAAGCTTAGAATATAAATAATGAATTAAGTTGAAGTCAATTCCGAATAATCAATAAATTCTAATCAAAATTCAAATATTTTTCAAAGAAATTCAGAATTCAATGGAAAATAAAGAACTAGGAATTTAAAGAACATATAATTGATTAAGAAATCAATGAAATAGTATTTAACTGAATTATATTCAAAATGAGGTCAGAATATGATTAATGATTTAATAAAGTGTTAAATGTCTTACCGGTGACACAAAGCAAAGACATTTGTTTTGTGAATATTGTCTCAAACTGTTATCGTTTGGAATCAATAGAATAGCAATCATTTAGTTTAGACTTCATTTGAAGAAAGGGTCAAATATTTTAACTTAAATCCAATAAAATAAAACTCATTTTAAACTGAGAATCAAATAATTGGTTTCGAAGTGACGTCATTTTGGTGGCAAAGTTGAAGATAACGGAATCGCTTAATGTTTGGGAACAGTTATGGAAGCTGTATATCAATCGCACAGAATATGAGGAAAGCGGAGTCACTGCTGTTCCAATGGTTGGCTCCACCTAACCATATATCACAGAATAACTGTTCGATTTTGCCAAAGAGTGATCATGATAGAATTGCCATGGTGATCTCACTACTGACAGGTGCACCACTGCTCTCACATCCCTCACAAGTGTTACCACAATTAATGTTATGACAATTGACACCAATTTATTTCGAATAAAATTTAATAGAATTATATTTTGGTTTAAATTGAATTTTATTTTTCTTATAATTTACAATAAATTAAATCTCAATAATAATGAAAAGTCAATAAATGCTTAGATTTTATCAAATGTTTAGTTATTTACAGAACTTTTAACTAAAATCTCTATTATTTTAATGAAAGGTTTTGAAGAAAAAAAAATATATTAAATAAATTTGTTTTAAATATTTTTGCCTTTTATCTGATTTATTCGGACTCCGGGTTATCGAACCACTAATCAAATGGAATGAAATAAATATAATTATTCAGAGGTCAGGGGTTTTGGGGTAGACTTACGTGAATATAATTATGTTCCGGTAATTGTGAGGCCTGATAGTGATCCGTCAAAAGCATTTGTGAAAAGCTGTGATGCATTTGAATGGCCTCTTGTTGTCGGTTGTGATCACCGAAGTGTCCGTAAAGGTCTTATTATATACACATCAAAAATCGTTTAACATATTTGTTTATATTCAGATCTAAATAGGATTACCTTTAAGTAAAGCAGTGGCCCAGAGCTGGACGTGAATGTCAGGTATCTTGGAGGCCAACTGCATGGCGGGGGTCACCATATTCATACTCTCCCGGCTATTAATAAGCGTTTTATTTTCTGTCAAAACCTTTTATAACTTAAAGAGGAAGACATACCTATTGCCCAACGAATAGAATATATGACCCAAAAGAACGAGTGAACAGGACGTCAAACGATTCAGATCTTCTCCGTTCGCCATTTTGAGGGTTTCCCTTAAATATCGTCTAATAATGGAATGAAAATGAGATAAAATCGTATGAAAGTCAGAGACGGCATACTTTGCGTCGTTATATCGGGACTGAAAGAACGAATTCAATCCGAGCACATAATAAGCGGCCGCTTTCAAACTCTGAGAACTGTCAAAAAAATTTAAAATAATTTCAACTCATTCTTCAAAAGTTAAGAGAAGTCAGACCCCGAGGGGAGGGCTTCCGGATTAAGTTTAGCCAACAAATCGTTTAACTCTTTTTCCCTTTTGTTCCTCAAATAAACGATCGCTAAGTTTAAAGATGTCATAACTCGTAATTCAGTGCAAGCGGTCGGAGACTTAACAGCAAATAACATCTATTATTAATATTCAATTAAATGTCTCAAAATATACTCTCAAAGCAGTGGCCAGTTGTGCCTCCGCCGCGTCCGTGAAATTCATTGACATGGCGTACATTCCCAGAAGGGCGTGGATTAAGGGTTTGTGCCTCAACTTAAGCTTAGAGTCGCCATAACATATTTGCAACGCCTGAACCGTCTGTTTCCACATTAAATAGACAATTGGTTCATAGAATTGACATTAAATTAGAATAAATACCTCTTTAATGGCGAGAGTTCTGTTACCCATAACGAGTCGACACATAGCGATGTGCTCTAAAAGCAATACTTGAAAGGTGTTGAGCATCGGGTGATTGCTTACAGCTATCATCAAAACAAACACAAATTAAATATAAAAACAGAGAAAACAAGTGAGCGATGGGTCAAACCTCTCAATTTTTCGATTTGCATTAAAGCCTTTTCAGTATACTTTTGTGCCTTATCCATATACCCGGCTTGCATTGAGTGGAGGACAGTCACCAAATAGACGAGAACACACATGTGCTCCTTTGGCATCCATATGAACATATCGTTCGGATTTATGTTCACATAATCTTAATTTCATCGAAAAATTATATAAAAATTTATAGAAATATAGAGAGGAATACCCTCTTCGCTGTGATAAGTCGTTATGTTTTGAATGCTTTGCTGCAGAAGTTTAAGACATGGCTTAACACTCTTGACCTGAAATTAATCGTTTGTCAGAACCAAAAGAGTGGTAATCATTGATAACATACTTGTCCTGCGTTTAGATGATGGCAGACCTGAAGAACCAGGAAATAGACTTTAAGCGCTTCTTTCATTTGGAGATTTCCATTCCAGGCTTCCACCAGTTGTCCGGCGAGACTCAGCACTGGATGTACTTCAGTGAGACGTCTGTCGATCATAAGAGTCATTCCTTTACTCAAAAGGAATAGAATGCGAGTGTATTGAGCGCCGGACATATTGGCGTAATCGGCGCCAATACTCAATATATCCGACGCATTGGAGAACTCCCTTTCATTTGCGTGGATTTGCTTTTAATTGAAAAAATATTTTCAAAATTAGTGCTAAATATAGAAAATAACTATAATTTTAGAAATGGTTTAAATTTAATGAATGATATATTCAATTATGATTTGAGTTTTGATAAAAATGGTTAATAGATCTCAAATACTTACGGCTAACTGGAAGAGCAGTCTTGAGTGCCAGAAGACCCAGTGCTGAGACTCTTCTATCGCTTTATTCAGTATTTGTTTCGAAGAATTTATTTCATTCTTTGGTTTAAATAGAAAAACGATTAGTAAATCAATTTTGAAATTCAATGAGAAATACCTTTTTTTCGTAGACCTGAGCTAAAAGTGAAGCCGACTCTAACTTTATTTCCTCACAATTGGGAACAGATTGGGATAAAAACCACTAAAAAAAGTGTAACAAAAGTGTTATTAAATAAATTAAAAAGAAATATTGAGATTGAAGTTAAACTGACGGCTCTTTCGAGATGGGTCTGAGTCCGGTCCAGATTTGTGGTGAACTCCAATAAGATGTTCGCCAATTGGACGTGTGTTTTGGCTTCAATAGCGGGATGGGGTGTCACCGATAGTGCAGCCAACAGACACTGGACACAACTTCTCATATCAGGCGGCGATTGAGTCCTGAATTCCTCTGCCATTGACATCAAAGCCAAATAACAGCTCTGATTGTCGCTATTGATTGCTGCCATCTTTTCAATCGATTTACGACTCAATTATTTTAATTTAATTTAAATATTATTTTAAATTAAAACAAGAATTGAGTGAAAAACATAATAAATAGTAATTTTATTAATCAATTAAATGTCAAAAATTTGTTTATTTATTGAGAACTCAATAATAAAGACTCAAATCAGTCATCAAAATGAACTCATTTTAAAGAGTAGAGGACCTCATACTAGAGGTGTTCACATAGTTTCTCATTTCAATTATTTATTTGAAACTATTTTTAGGAAACGTTTTTCAAAAAATTTTATTTAAATTCAATTAAATTACTATTTCTGATAACTTGCAAGAATTTGATGAAAATAACTTTAAATGAGCATGATAACTTCAATTTTAATATCAATTATCATTTCTTTTTATTAAAATTATTTGTAAGAGATTATAGTTTTTACTAAAAGTGTTTTACTGTAATATAATAGCAATAAATGAAAACTTGTTTTGAAAACCATTGAAAAGCTTTGAAACAAACCTCAAACACAAGACTTGAGTAAAGACTCGAAAGTTTTTAATTGAATTTTTTTGAACCAAAATACAGTCTTGAGATGGATGTGGAAGAGCTCCTGAGTTACACTCCATCACAAACTGATGAAGAAGTTAATGAGAAAAGTGTGACAAAAGGTGTTAAACGAAGAAAACTAAACGAAGAGACAAATGAATCGGAAATAGATTTGGATTCACTTCAGACAGAATTGGATGAAACGGCTCTCAAACGACTTTTATTGCAATTTGAGCGCAAAGTTCTTAAAAACCAAGAATTGCGGATCAAATTCGGTGACAATCCAACAAAATTCATGGACTCAGAGATGGAGTTATTCGATACGATCCAAGAGATGCATGTCTTGAGTACTCAACCGGAACTCTACCACATTATCGTTGATCTGAATATTACGGCCACTCTTTTGGGTCTCTTATCGCACGAAAATACAGACATTTCCTGCGCTGTCGTCGCTCTTCTTCAAGAGTTAACAGATTTGGATGACATTCAAGAACTGAATGACGTGAGTCTTCTTTTAGAAGCCCTGATCAACGGTCAGGTGATATCACTTTTGGTCACAAATATGGAGCGATTGGATGAAACGGTTAAAGAAGAGGCGGAAGGGGTTTATAATTCATTAGGTATTGATTCGATTGAATACAAAAATTATTTAATAAATGATTTGTTTTCAGCGATTATCGAGAATTTCACGGATTTTAAGCCAAACCTTAATAACGATTGCAATCAATTGATTTCATGGCTTCTCAAACGACTCAAAGCTAAGCCTCCATTCGATGCAAACAAACTCTACTCTTCGGAAATCCTTTCGATTTTGCTTCAGAACAACGACGACAACAAAAAACTGTTGGGAGAAGTGGACGGCATCGACACTCTTCTTAGAGTCATTTCTGTGAGTCCTCTCAAATCCAAACAATTTTTATCTTAATTTGAATTATTGTTTAGTATTACAAACGTCACGACCCGACCAGTGCTGACGAACACGAATATATGGAAAATCTATTTAACTGTTTATGTTCTGCGCTGTTGTGCTGTCCCTCCAATCGAGAGCTCTTCTTCAAAGGGGAGGGAATAGAGTTAATGAATTTGATTTTGAAAGAGAAGCGCAAAAAAGGGTCGACCAGTTCTGTCAGAATCGGATCTATTAAAGTGATTAACCATTGCTTGAGTACAGACAAAACTGGGGATCAGATATTGGACCTGTGCTGCAATAAGTTCATCGAAATTCTCGGTTTAAGAGTTTTAATGCCAGTCTTTATGAAACCAAATTCTATTGTCAGCCATAAAAAGGACTCGTCTTTAGTGGATGAGGTCGAAGAGCACTGTCTCTCTATAATTCTGGCTCTTCTCAAGAATTGTAAGAGTGATCTGAAGCGTCGGGTTTTGACCAAATTTGTTGAACTCGACTTTGAAAAGACGGATCGACTCATTGAATTGCATTTCAAATATTCTGAGCGATTAATGAAATGCGATTCACTTATAAAGAAGGAGAGGGCCCTCAAACTTATTAACGATGAGCCCATTAATGAGGACGAGTTGTTTATGCGACGCCTCACTGATGGCGGGTTATTCACACTTCAGATCATAGACCACATCATTCTTTTTATTTGTTCTCTTTATGAAGACTTCTTCCAATCAAATAATTTCTCGGAAAAGAGTCAAACAAATGATAGTAACGCCACTAAAGAGACAATTAAGTCACGAGTAATGAAATTAATTAATTTACACGCAATTAGTTCCGTAAATCACTATAAGTTTATTAAGAATATTATGAAAAACTTAGCCAATGAGAGACAAGACGAGGAAAAACAAAAATTATTGGAACTCATCGAAGAGTTTTGAGTTCTTGTAAATAAATTCTGTGATTATCTTAACTTATATTTGATGTCATTTTCATAATAAGAAAAAAAATGGTTTTCAAATCATTACTTTCGCATAAAATTCAATTCAATAAACTATTTTGTATTTTGTGTTAAAATTATTTCTTTTTTACATTCGATTAGATTTTAATTTCAATAGATTTATATCAAGTGTTGTGAGGGGTGTGCCCTCTGAGTGCCTCAATTAGCCCAAGCGGCCAACTCTTTCAATTCGTCGGAATCGTCCGTTTCTTTTTGTTTTTGACCTAAAGTTATAAAAAATGTTAAATAATTTAAATGAAAAAAGTCTTAAGTGTCATACGCGGCGTCGCCACAGCGCCACGCGGCACCGCCACCGGTACTTCTGTGGGCACTTCTGGTAAGTGTTCGGGAGTGGTATCGAGAAGTTGTTTGTCGAGTTCTTCTTGCTCCATTTCCTCCAATTCCTTAAGGAGGTCGTCTTCATCCACATCTTGACCAAAACCAATAGGATTTGAGATCACTTGACTGATCTCATCAGCAATTTGTTGCTGTTCTCTCACTTCGTCCATAAGATCCTCGACCTTATTGTTGAGTAAATGTTAGATAAATGACTAAATGTTTGAGGTTTGAGGTCAGACCTTATCGATGTCCATATTATTATGAGTTTGTTTGAGAGCTTTGGCCGCGTGTCCCATAATCTTAAGCACTTCTGTGTTCGTATTGGCGTTTTCAAGAGCCTCGCGTTGGTATTCAATTGTCGTCAGAGTACCTGAAAATCATCACTAAATTAGATCCAATAAAATGGCGAAAAATGATTACAAACCATCGATTTGTTCTAATTGTTTGTCGATTCTCTTCTTGCGTTTGAGTGCCTGAAGACTAACCCTTTTATTTTTTGTGCCGTTCTTTTTGATTATATCTAATTCTTCCGTTTGTTTCTTCTCCAGATATTCTTGTTTTTTGTGAAGCATTTCCTCCACTTCTCTCAAACTAATCAAAACTTAATCTTAGTTTTCATTCAATTATTTTTCAGATACTTTACCGTTGAATCGCTTCCGCGGGAGTCGGAGCCGTTTGTTTGGACGAACCCTTTCCGCCAAAGAGTTTTAAAAAACCCGACATTTCTGATGATTTAATACCAGTTCTGAATCATTAAAATCAATTGAAATTAAGATGAGATCGAAATCACTTCAGTTTTAAACAGTAATCAAATTAATAAACATTTTAATGACAGTCAGACTTACTCTCAAAAATTGATACAATATTTTCATTTAAATTCAATTCTAAGGCATTTAAGAGATAAAAGTTGTCTTCACTTACTGTCAATCAACGGCTGATTTTAATTAATTATATTTAAAATTAAATAAAAATTAAAATAATGTTTTAAATCAATGACTAATAATTTGATGTCTGATATCTGCGATCACTACTAAAACAGTGAATGAATCATATGATTGACGTAACATAACATCATTCAAATATAATGTACTCTTATATGAGGGAAGAGACCAAAGATTGCAGTTTTCTGTCGAAACTTTTTCAAACTTACGAAAGGTTTGCAATAACTTTATTATAGGTTTGTTTCACTCAATGTTAGTCCACTTCATAATGTTTAACCATAGACTCTATGGCATAGACTCAACACAACTGTCCTTTTGTTGGAGAGTTTGAGAAAGAAGTTAGAGTTGAAAATGAGTGCAAACTATACCTGTAGTGCCTTATTATGAGTACCTCTAAAACAGGTTGTAATCCAAGTCTACCTTAATATCATATTTTAACGTAAGAGCGAAACCAAAACAATGAATGCAAACAAAATTACAATCAATTTATAATAATTTTTGCTATTTTTTATACAAAAAGTTGCAAGGATTAAATTACAAATATACATAACCATGTAATAAATGCGATCTTGTTATAGTTATAGTTAACCCCGAGTATAGTTATTATTTTTAAATTTTTTTCACAAATAATTATTTTGATTTCGTTATTATTTTATGAATTCATGTAATGATTGTAAGTATTGTTAACTCAATTGTAATGTCAATAGAAGTGATAAATTGTATGAAACTTCTGCAGAGATATTGCTTTTTAATCGCGACACTAAATGTCATAATCGGGTCCCACTTATGCCTGTCTCAGACTCTGAGCCCAAACCATACAAATTATTGTCATGAGACGAATCCGTGTGCCAATGGAGGCACGTGTCACGACCTGCCGCCCAACAACTTCACGTGCATCTGTCCCTCGCAATACACGGGTCTAACCTGTGAACAGCTATACAACGCGTGTGATAGTTCTCCTTGCTTGAATAATTCAACATGCACAACTGAACCACCGTCTCCTCTATATGCCTGTCAGTGTCCGCTCGGATTCAATGGTCTTTACTTCGGATTATATTTTTATTGGAACTCAAATTGAGATCTCTTTTAGGACTCAACTGTCAGACGAATATCGATGAGTGCGCGCAAGTGGTCTGTCCTATCGGTCACATATGTAAAGATAAGATCAATGATTACGAGTGCGTCTGTCCCGAGGGTTGGGAGGGAGACAACTGTGAGCGCAATAAAGATTATTGTGCGTCAAATCCCTGTCTCAATGACGGCAACTGTACCTCCAATACAAAAACCTATTCATGCATTTGTCGGAAGGGGTTTACGGGTGGCAACTGCGAGACTGGTCTGACATCATTGGCTTTCTTCGGATAAAAAAACTAATTTTGAATTTATTGGACAGATATCGATGACTGCGCATCAAATCCGTGTGTGACTGGAGTTTGTCGCGACGCTGTCGATGGCTTCGAATGTGTCTGTCCTGAGGGTCGGGAGGGAGACAAATGTGAGCGCGATATAGACTATTGTGAGCCCAATCCCTGTCTCAATGATGGCAACTGTACTTCCGATGCAAAGAACTATTCATGCATTTGTCGGAAGGGGTTTACCGGAAGGAACTGCGAGATAGGTATGGCTTTAATGGCTTTCTTCGAAAAAATACTGATTTAAAAATTATTTGATAGATATCGATGAGTGCGCGCAAGTGGTCTGTCCTATCGGTCACATATGTAAAGATAAAATCAATGATTACGAGTGCGTCTGTCCCGAGGGTTGGGAGGGAGACAACTGCGAGCGTAATATAGATTATTGTGCGACAAATCCCTGTCTCAATGACGGCAACTGTACCTCCAATACAAAGACCTATTCATGCATTTGTTTGAATGGGTTTACGGGTCGTAACTGCGAGACTGGTCTGACATCAATAGCTTTAAAGAAAATATGAATTAAATTATATTTCTTTCGCAGATATCGATGAGTGCGCATCGAATCCTTGTGTAACTGGTATTTGTCACGACTCTATCGGTACCTTCGAGTGCTATTGTAAGCCCGGCTTCACCGGAGATCGTTGTCATATTGATATCGACGAGTGTCTGTCCCATCCGTGCAAGAATGGCGGTACCTGCAACAATAAAATTGCTCGATACACATGTGACTGTCAAAAGGGGTACAGTGGGGACGAGTGTCAGATTGATATAAATGAATGTGAATCCAATCCCTGTCAAAATGGAGCCGTTTGTCACGATATGATCGGAGGCTTTCAATGCAATTGCACTCATGGTTTCGAAGGCGAGCGATGCGATCAAGAGATCGACGAATGTCTGTCCAATCCGTGTCTCAATGGAGGCGTTTGTCACAATTTGATCGCTCGCTTCTCATGTCAGTGTCCGCTCGGCTTTGAAGGCGATCAGTGCGAGCGAGACATCGACGAGTGTCTGTCTAATCCCTGTTTGAATAACGGGACGTGTATTGACCAAATCGGGGCCTTTAAATGCCAGTGTCTGCCAGGCTTTGAAGGCAATAAGTGCGAGCAGAATGTGGACGAGTGTGAACCCAATCCCTGTCAAAACGGCGGTCTTTGCATTGATTTAGTCAACAAATATGAGTGCGACTGCACTCACACCGGATTCGAGGGAACCAATTGTCAAACAAATATTGACGACTGTCTGAGCGATCCCTGCAGTAAAGGCGCTAAAATGTGTGAAGACTTGGTCCTCAACTACACATGTCATTGCTTTAAAGGCTTTACTGGAAGGCATTGCGAAATAGGTTTGTATTATAACTAATATCTCAATAAATTTGGTTTAATTTAATTATTTCTTAAAGACATCGATGAGTGCGCGTCTTCGCCGTGTCTTAACGGTGGCTCTTGTTTTGAGAAGAGTCATCAGCACCTGATCAGCAAATTTTCTGAGAGTCTGATTCGCGATCAGTACTCGAATTTCTCACAAATTGCTGGATATTTATGTCAGTGTCCGTCCGGTTTTGAAGGTATTAATTGTGAGCTCAATATCGATGACTGCGAAAGGGGTCACCTCTGTATGAATAACGGTACCTGCATCGATGAAATCAACTCTTATTCTTGTCTCTGTTTACCCGGATTTGACGGAAAATTGTGTCAATATATGATAGATCCCTGTGTTTTGAATCCTTGCGAAAACGGAGGTTCCTGTAAGTGATTCAACAAATATTTTTATAATCCTCACAAAAACTAAATGTTTTTTATTTTAAAGGCTTTAAGATTACGAATGAGACCTATCAGTGCAAATGTCAGATCGGGTTTACCGGAGAGAGGTGTCAGATGAGGCGCAACTGTCACTCTGAATGTTACAAAGACTTCTCTCATTGCGTTAACGAAGAGATCTGTGCCTGTCTTCCGACGCATCACTCAAATCAGGCCTATTGTGATGCTATCGTTAACTGCGATATTGAAGGCCTTTGTCTCAATGGTGGGACCTGTCATTCAAACGATGATAAGGACGGATACTATTGTGAATGTCCTCCAAACTATACGGGACTCATCTGCGAAGAAAAGGTATTCAAACAAATTTTAGCCCAAATTCTAATTTTTGTTTTTGTTTTTGCCGTTAAAAGAGTTCTTCTCCAATGAGTTTCATATTTTATTTGATAATAACGATGGGATGTATTCTGATAATAGCTCTCCTATTCGTCTCATTAATATTTGTGAGGAGTGTGAAGCACGCGAGAGCCACTCGCGGCACATACTCCCCATCAACACAAGAAATGTTTGGCAACTCTGCCTCTGAGATACTGAAACCACCGCCAGAAGAAAGGCTTATATAATTTTTTTCTACAAATTTTTATGAATTTCATTTCTATTTTTGGTATTTATTCTACTTTTTCTAAACTATAGTATTATTTAATTTTAATTTATTTTTACGAATGATTCCTAACTTTACAATAAAATAATTCCATAAAAATTAAATTTTTATTAGAGATCTGTTTTATTAGTGAATTAAAACACATTCAAAAGACAAGAAAAAGTCACATTAGGTCTGAGTTATCGAAATGTAGTCTCTTAGCCATCGGCGCCATTATGTCGGATGAGTTCCTTTTGTTTGTTTTACGTTTATATATATCCGGATCAAATGTATTAGAAGTGTTGGGTCGCGGCAATTGGTCACACGGTGTCGGCACCGGATTATTACTGAAATAAGGCATTTGAAGGGCTCGAGAACTCGTACAACGTTTCAATGGATTCAAAGCCAACATTTGTGACAATATGTCTAATAAATCGGGTTTTACTGCCGTAAAGATTTCGTTGAGAGGCGTTCCCAACTGGTATTTGAAAGTCACATAATCGGGAAGACTTTCGACACCCTATTTGAGAAAAATTGTCATAAGTTGAGTACAAAAAGTTCAGTGAAAAGAACAGTATAAGGAATTACAGGCCAAGACTTTTCATCGGGTGTTCCCAAAGCGCACATAATTTTACTCAATTGGTCCAAATCAGTCATTCCTGGAAGGAATGGCACTCTAAGCAATAGTTCAGCTAAAATACAGCCAACGGCCCAAATGTCAACTCCTGTGCCATACATTCGCGATCCGAAGAGAAGTTCTGGAGCCCTATACCATCGGGTGACCACTTGATGGGTATAAACACGATTAGGAGAACCGAAAGCTTTGGCTAAACCGAAATCTCCGATTTTGAGAACTCCTTTCTCATCAATCAATAGATTATTTGGTTTTAAATCCTTTGAAATCAATTATAAAAGGAATTAAAATAAATAAATGAATAGAAAATGTATTACTCGATGCAAAATCCAATTCAAATGTAAATATTCGAGTCCTTCCAAAGTCATCAAAATATATGCCTTAATATGAGGCGGAGTTAACACTATATTCGTGTCTTTGATAATCACTTCGAGATCTGTTTCCATGAAATCGAAAACAAGAGAGACATTGGATCGATGGCCGAACACATCCAATAACTTAACAATAAGTGAATAAATTAGTTATTTAATGGTTAATCAATTGATAAAATAATTACTCCAATGATATTCTTGTGCGACAATTCCTGTAAGAGTTTTATTTCTCTCAAAGCAGTTCTATTGATGCCATCCTTAGCTTCAGTTCTTGTGCCCAATTTGATCTGTGGCTCAATTTATTTTAAACAATTGGTCATCACATGAGAGTCGCAAACCTTTTTGACGGCAACGATAGCATCGGTTTCAGTGTCTTTTGCCTTATAAACGGTAGCGAACTGTCCATCAAAAGGTTGATTAGTTAAAAGATAAACAATTTGTGGTCAAATCAAATACCTGTCCCTCTCCTAAAAATTCAATTTTTTCGTAACGTCTTTGCTTTTTGTCCTCATTTGAAAACATTTTATAATTGAGTTTTCAATTAATTTCAAACCAAATGATTCAATGTTTTGAGAAAAAGTATCACAACTTTAATCATAAAATAATTTTTGAATAAAAACAAAAATAAATTAAAGTTTAAAAATCGTGAATAAAATCGTGAATTCAAAGTGAAATCAAAAACACTGTTATTAAGTGAAACCAATTGTCTATTGATTGAGTGCTTTAGGGCTCAACTTTTCTAACAAATATATTACATGTGTTTTGTGTGACTCACAACTCACTCATTGACTGACATTTAGACGATATGTCTGTTTAGTAAACATTTAGTAAACATTACTTGAGTTCAGTCTTCGACTCAAATAAACGAATAAATGGATCCAATATTTGAGTCAATATTTGAGTAAAAATAATATCTTTAAAATGATTTTAATTGAAAAACTTTAGTCAATATATTAATCATTGATTTGATTGCAGTCTTGAAATGGTATCAAATGTTAAGAAATGATTTGAGGAATGACTTGGAGTTGAATTGATTTGAGTGTTGACTCGTTTCAAGTGTTATGTAATGTCTATTGAAATCAAATCAGATTTGATATTATGGCGAATGAATTCATTAAAGTCAATACAACCGATGATATCGAGCAAACATTAATTGAAAAATTGTTTCCCAAATGTCGGCCAAAGAATAAGTCGAATGAATCCAATGAATCCAATGATATTAATGAGAACCTGAAGAATACAAAATCAAGTGATACTCAGCTGTTAATAGATCTGGACTTCATTAATGATAATACAATGGATCAGATTAAGGATCACAACTCCAGACAAACAGATATTTCGTGCAATGATTGCGTTAAAAGCGAATTGGCTTCGATTGGCTTCAAATTGGATCAACTTTTACTCTCTCCTCAAGAAGAATATAAACCACTTAACCATAACTTTATTAACAAACCATTTATTGATAGCAATGAAGATATAGAAAGTGAAGAATCGTTTAATGGAAGAGATATTAATCATAGAGAGAGTCGGATAGAGATCGCCGGCGGAAGAGAGATATTCAGCGCTTCGAAGAATAAATTAAACAAAAAAAGACTTAATTCTAATCATTTGTCGCATAATTATATCAATAATGAAGAAAAGATTTCCCAAAACATCTCAAAAACAAAACGGAATAATACGACTCAAACTCAGACACCAATTGGAAGAGAAGAGAGAGACATATCACCTGAAAGTAGGACCAATTCTTCTGTCATTCCATTACTTCATTCGCCAATTTGTGATCTCTTAACAGATTTGAGGAAAAGTGTTGAACACAAACATAAGCTCTCGTCAGGTATTGTCGTTTATGAAGACTTCTCTTCAAAACAAAACTCTGAAATCATTTTCGATGACATCGAAGAGATTGACAAAAGAGAACACAAGTTATCCGTAAAACCAATTAATTCTGAGTTTCAAAACTCTTCTCAATCGGAATGTATTAACGATTCCTCAATTAATACCGATTCCAATGATTTCTATTCGGAAACAAATTTTTATAAAAATGAAGAGTATTTCGAACCAAACTCTTCGCAGAGCTCTGAAGAAGTCATATCAGTTGCAGACGAGAGCAGAGGAATCGCTCGTATTATTGGAAACGTTCCCATCGCTCAATACGATGGCTCTCCGCGAAGATATGGACCCAAACCTCCCGGTTATCCCCAAAGAGTAGTCAATAACGAAGAACTGTCTGTTGGTTTGGCCAACAATAGTACTGAGTCTAAAGGATTGGGAGACATATCTTGTGATGATTTGGTTAAATCGATATTAAGTATTCCAATGCCATGTGAAGAGTCGCCCACTGATAATGTGGCCAATGCTTCGAATGGATCAAAGTCTCAAATATCAGTCATTCAAAGTGCACCCAATAGTGAAGAATCCGATAAGAATGACGTTCTCATGGAAACCACTGATACGGATATAAATGTTTACCAATTTTCAGACTTGGATTACAAACTCTACCGAATGGATAACGTCGGCAACTCTTATGTCGGCAAACGATTAGCCACTCTTTCATCTGCCAATTCAGAAGATGAAAGATCTGTTGCCGTCAGTCCTTCGAAGAGTGTTAACAATGACTCCAATTCAATGATAGCCCACGAAAATGAACTGATTCTCCTTCACGAGAGGGTCAGACAACATATATTCAATGAAATTGTTTCCACCGATAGATCACCTCTGAGTACATTTGAAGATACAGAACCAGAAGTAGTGGACAGACTGGGAGAGGGTAATCGAAATTTCACGCTTTCACCTGATATTACTGACTGTGACTCCAATGAAATCGAAAGCGAACTCTCATTAGAGGGGAGTTTGCTTTCCAACAATAAAATCGTTACTATGCCTGTCCTCGAAGATGGGCTCTCAAGTGGTGTGCCCTCCAGTGATAATGAACTCGAAGAGGACCATAATATCGATTCACCAATAAGTTTGTCATTAACTAAGAAAGAGATCTGCGAACGACTCGAAGAGGAACTGGTCTCTAAACTCAGGGCTAAATTGAAAAGAAATGATAACCTCTCAGAACATCAAATCTGTTATAATGTCTGCAAAAATAGTCCTCAAAATAAGAACACCTGTACTCAGAACCACTCCGAAGCTTACAGTCAGTCATTTCTTTTGCTTTAAATTCAGAAAACAATTAAAAATTTCTTTCAGATAACGAATCGACTGATCGACAAAATCTTAAGAATGATATGATATCAGGAAATGAGTCGAGGGATGAGCAAAACGGGCGACAAAACAATGAATTGAATAATTCTGTGGGAAATCAAACTCAGGAATCGATTTGGATCCCAAGGTTTGAATTTTTTTTGCAGAAATATTTGTTTTGCAGTAATATAATTGTTAAACAAATTCAGAGGCAATGAATCGAATGGCAATAAGTCAGTCGATGGCAATACCGATGACTTAACTAATAGTCAAACAAATATTCTGCGACATCACGAAGAAGGTTGTCATCGATTAGTGATAACTCATTTGAATTAATAAATTATTGAATAACTGATAGAATGTGATACCGATCAGGAGACCGACCGACTCTTAGGCGCACAACGATCTGATGATCGGCCCTTTTGTGAGGATAAAGTGAGTAACGATTACCTTATGTTTCCCTCCTCTCAATCACTAGAATATAATCACATTTAAAAAACATTTGCGATTCATATGTTTTATGACATATTAGTCAATAGAAAACAATGATTGAGTGCTTTTTGTCGTCACATTTATTTGATCCAAAGACGGCAACCATTTTATAGTTATATTCTCTTTTGTTTTATTTTGAGATTTAAATTGTGAACTAAGGGTTCACTCATTTTTTTTGTCTTCAGTCGTAAAGAATTTGAATAATTTTATTGTTTTTTGTTTTGAATGAATCGAATATTTTTATTCTTTTATGTCAACCCTATTAGGACTGAATCAGACAAACAATTATTTTATAAGAATCGAAGAAAATAGCGAACGACAGGTATATTATTCAAGATTAAGTCAAAACTCAAACTTCTTTACAATAACTATATTTTGAAATCGATTTTTAGATTTTAGTTAAAATTTTGAATATTTTTTATTTAATAATAATTTTATAATTTAAGACTAAATTTTATAAAAATTGTTTTCAGAATCAAAGCAAGCGTTCAAATGCCACGCGTGAGGGTTTGTATTACTTTTTTTTTATCTAAATTTTTGTTAAAGGCTTTCCTCTAATCGATTCTAATTCTCTTTAACTCTTTTCAATCCAATCACTGAAATGTGAGTTTTTTTCGTATATTTTTTTATTGTTTTTTAATTTGAAAATCGATTGAATTTATTTGATTTGATTGTAGTTATAAAACACGATCCTTCAGTTCTTATTGAAGGCGTTCTTTTTCGGGCGCGTTATTTGGGTTCAACTCAATTGGTATGTGAGGGTCAGCCCACAAAAGCCACCCGAATGATGCAGGCGGAGGAAGCCGTCTCTCGCATTAAGGTTTGTTACTTTTTCTCATTAAATCAAATTTTCTTCCTTCAAATGTGTCTCTCATTTGATATTCAAATTAAATGAATATATTTTTTAAAATATTAAAAAATTCTTAAAATTTTTCAAATGCTTTCTTAAAGACTTTGGTGAGTCTTTTAATTGATAGTTGAATTTTGTGAATATTTTTCAATTGAATATAATTAAGGCACCGGAAGGAGAGACTCAACCGTCTACTGATGTCGACCTCTTTATATCTACCGAAAAGATTATGGTTCTGAACACTGACCTAAAGGTTTGCTTTTCGATAATTAATGATTAAATTGAACTAAATGTGGACTAAATGTGGACTAAATAGGAGATAATGATGGACCACTCCCTCCGCACCATATCATATATTGCGGACATTGGAGACCTATTAGTACTTATGGCCAGAAGAAGAATTCTTAACGCATTGGATGAGTCGACTGAGTCTAGTATTAAAAGAATTCCTAAAATGATTTGTCACGTGTTTGAGTCAGAAGAGGCCCAATTCATCGCTCAATCGATAGGTCAGGCCTTTCAAGTGGCGTATATGGAGTTCCTTAAAGCAAATGGAATAGAGGACAGTAGTTTCGTCAAAGAAATGGATTACCAGGAAGTCCTTAATTCACAGGAAATATTCGGCAATGAATTGGAAATGTTTGCCAAAAAAGAGAAACAAAAAGAAGTAATTCTTCGACTTTTATAGTTATTCAGAAGTGGTCTCACTTTCAATCATTTATATTCAGGTTATAGTTCCCAAACAAAAGGGAGAGATCTTAGGAATGGTTATCGTAGAGTCCGGATGGGGTTCAATGTTACCCACAGTCGTAATCGCAAATATGGCACAACAGGGACCCAGTGCTCGATGCGGTCAACTTAATATTGGGGACCAAATCATAGCTATTAATGGAGTCAGTCTCGTAGGCCTTCCCCTCTCCACGTGTCAGAACTATATTAAGGTTGGGCTCACTTTCAAATAATTTGGTTTCCTATTAATCTCTCTAATTATTATAGAATACGAAGAATCAAACGGTAGTCAAGTTTACAGTCGTTCCCTGTCCTCCGGTGGTTGAGGTCAAGATTAAAAGACCGGATACTAAATACCAATTAGGGTTCAGTGTTCAGAACGGAGTCGTAAGTTGTCTTCTCTCGTCTCTCACGAACTTATTCTCTGATAAAAACTTATTTTCAATTCGAGTAAAATATAAGTAAAACATATTTTAATTCCAATATTTTTTTCGACAGATTTGTAGTCTATTGCGCGGAGGGATCGCTGAAAGAGGAGGTGTCAGAGTTGGGCACCGGATAATTGAGATCAATGGACAAAGTGTTGTGGCCGTACCTCACGACCGTATTGTCAATCTATTGGCCACTTCTGTGGGAGAGGTATGTATTGATTGAATAATCGATTGTATAATTAAAATGAATTTATAATGTGATTAAGATTCTGATGAAAACAATGCCCACTTCAATGTTCAGACTATTGACGGGACAGGAAATGCCTACTTATATGTAATTTCTATATAACGGTATCAACGGTTGGAATCGTTCGATATCTGGAAGTGATTTGATTTGTTGTCATTTGGTTCGATATAACCTAAAAGTCGTGCCTTTTTGGTAAACCATTGCATTGTGTTTGAGATTTTGACTTCATTTTAGTCATCACTTCATAAACAATATTTCAATATTTTGATCGGTTTTTATGAATTTTATTTGAATTCCCATTCAATTGAACTTAAGCTGAATTCGTGTCATATATTAAGCTCTGAAATGAGCCAAAGGATGAGCTTTCGTGAGAACAGTGTAGTCAAAGACGAGACCAAAGAATATGTTTAACTAAAATATTACTTAAAGTTTAATCTCTAATGAATTTGCGTTAAAATTGGTGTTCATTTGACATAGAATTGAGTCAAACAAGTCTTAACCCAAATGCAAATGCTTTTGATTTGATGTGCAATCCTTACTGTTCTGAATGTCAGTGCATTGATCTAAGTCTAAGTCTGACCCAATCCTAATCTGATAACTATTTAAATGTTTTTATTATTTTCCTTTAATATCAAAATTTTTTAATGAAATCCAAAAAATATTATTAATTTTTGTCTAATTTTTATAATTAGCGAATAAAGTGAATACAAAATAATCATTAAGTAATTTGTTCAGTCGATTACTAATTTTAATCAACAATTGTCTGCAGAGGACAGACATTCAGGTAATTACCAGCAATTTTCAAATAAATTGATTTAATTATGAAGTTTTTAACGGTAAATGTCATCCAATTGGAAGAGCAAATGGAAGGCTATTCGTTGGGATCGAAAAATTGATTCCTTAATTATTTGAAATACCTCTTTTGTCTATCTCTAATTGAACATGATAAATTGCTGATATTGATTGTGTTGGAGAGACCCTTGAAATTGATTTTCTAAAGAGAATCGAATGTCAATCAATGGAATCAAATAAATATTTTTGTGTTAATTTGCAAATAGTGTTGACACTAAACAGTGGTTATGTCTGAAGGAGTGAATGAGTCAATCATTGAGTCAATGGTTACTACAATTTATTTACATTTGACTGAATCTCTCATTTAATTGTGAGATACTGTTCGCTAGTATTCTGTTGAGTATATAACAAGAGTGAGAGCTTTGAATAGCGAGAGCCTCGACTCGAGAGGGGAATTGAGTTAACAGTTGAACCTAGAGTTGAGTCGTGCTTTTGAGTGGAAATTGTCAAATGACTTCACTTATTATTTGTTGATCAGATAATCACGTTTTCTTTTAATGCAATTGATTAGGAACTGAGTTCACACAAAAATATACAACAAAATTGATTTCATTCTAATCTGTCGTTTGCTTTGAATTCCTTTAATTGATTGAAAGCCTAACAAAATATAACAGAAATAACAGAAATAACAGAAAAGGCATACAATTGTTGAACAGTCGACTCATACATCGATTGTTCAGAGCTATGGAAGTGCTTTCAATTTGACCATTATTTATGAGATTGCGTTTGTTGTGAATCGATGTCACATATTGTCACTCGAGTCACACCAGTCATGCCTTTCTGAGAAATTGCTCTTCTTTTGACTTCACTTAGACTTTGACGATGATTAAAGAGTGCCACCAATAGTAGTGAACACCACTTCTTTGCTCAACAATTGCACAGACATTCGCACAATTATTTTAGTCGTGCCCTCAATATATCTGTAGATCTGGTATTATATTCAGTAGTATTTCATTTTAACACATCTTTTAAGTAATAAAAGAATCTTCAAATCAAATACATTTGAAGAGCTCTGAGTCAGGCGTCCGTTAAATCCATTTCACAATT
This sequence comes from Tectocepheus velatus, assembly GCA_034700625.1. NCBI lineage: Eukaryota > Metazoa > Arthropoda > Arachnida > Sarcoptiformes > Tectocepheidae > Tectocepheus > Tectocepheus velatus. The sequence goes on along the minus strand of JAQIXV010000401.1, from coordinate 7,767 downwards.
AATCCACGACTTATGGGATGGCATTGGATGGCAATGCATACATATATCGGATAACTACCGATCCCTTAATGCTATGGCTTATAGTTTAAAAGCATTGCATTTGAATGCAAATGTGAGTCTCATTTCAGTGATGACTCTTTGATAGAAAACTTGGTGTCGGATCAGAGTATGGCTTGCATTTGACGTCGAGTCGAGACTCAGGTGTTGTTTTGCACCAAAAATCCAAAAGGATTTAGTCTACGATTACTAACCATAAAGCGAATGGCACTGACTTCAACTGAGCACAACTGTGCTATCAATTGTGTTGTATGGGGACAACACTTCTCTATTATTCTATTATCATATACTTTATATGCAGATGTGCTCCAACTCTGCCTCACAGTAGCTCCACTCTTACCATCCATAGAGAGACTCAGATACTGATGATTGACGGCAGTGACGGCACAACTTGTGTTACATCACTGACTGTCCTATCATTTCGGTGTCAAATTCAGATACATTCCAAATAAGTGTTTGCTGTGAACTCAGGGGTCCGCTAATGATAGCACAGCAGGTGATCCCTTCTCTTCTCTTTCTTTAATTTCTTCTTTTTTTCTGTAAATGTTTTGAAACTTTGATTAAATTCTTCAGACATTCGAAAAAAAATCAAAACGAAAATAGTGTTCAAACAAATGATTGAAATAAATTTATTTAATAATTATTTCGGAATAAAAGCCAAAGAAGTGAATTAAATGACACTATATTTGATTTTTGTATGTTTTGTGATCTAAACTCACGACTAAACTATAGGCCATTCCTCAGAGTTATTCCAGCGATGATATGATGTAAAGGAATAATTCTCTATTGGATTCACTATTGGATAAACTTATCGATTGACTCGAGAAGACGGAGTCAAACAAAGTCATGGACTAAAATGCAGACACTAAACAACGTGAAGGCGGTCTTAAGGAGTGGCATTCAATTCATGCTATCCATGCATTGCATACAAACACTGGATTCCCACTCGACTCGAATTGAAGTTTTATTTGCAAGACTATCGTTGATTTTTTTTTCTCTCATTTGAAATAAGAGTTTGACTTTAAATCAAAGTTTTATTAATTATAAATGGATTCAAATTTAAGAGAAAATCCATGGAATGATGGCTACGAAATAGGAGAGAGCGGTAAGTCATTCACTTTAACTTTATAGTTTAAATGTACTAGCTAAACTTGCAAAATTTTACGAATTTATTAATGATTGTACCAGGAGAATAATATTTGTGCATAAAAATATAACTTTCGTGAAATTCCTTGATAAAATAAAAAAACATCCTAAATTTTACCCTGCAAATCAATGTATTTTTTAATACTTCTCTAATTTAACCCGGACAAAAGCCAAAACTAGAGCAATTCAGTTCAAAGCAGTCTTGTAATTCTAATAAATTGAGTTTTCAGTCAATGATCAAGATGCCTTTTATTGAACCTTTAAGATTGCAATTCAAAAACATTTAATTGATTTTTGAAATTCTTCGATCATATAATTAAATCAATTTTTATATTTAATCTTAATATAAATTCTTATACCGATATTGTGTCTTATAATAATTCGAGCAAGTTCCCTTAATATATTTTCCATTCATTATTTAAAAACTGGAATTGATTTGTCAATCAAAATGTTTATCATTCGTTTGTCTATCATTTTGATAGATCTTGGACATTGGTAAAAAAAAGTCAATTGAAATGGATTTACATTTAAGGCTCTTATAAAGTCTTTAGTTTCAGTACAGATAGGAATATGAAAAGCTTACCAGGGTATTTCAACCATTTTTGACCTCTCTTCTTGGTCACTATTTTTATAAGACATGTATAGAAACATATGTTGAGCCAAATATCTTTTCCGATACATAATTTCAAACTCCGGCCAGAATTTAGAAAAATATCGTTGTTTTCGTCTTTAAGGCGGGATTTGAATGGAAATTAAATTAATAACTGAAACCATATATTAATGGTTTTTACTAAAAAAAACTAATTTCTTGTCAATGATATCAATGAATGTTACACATTGGCAATGATACACATTTTCTTTGGTATTCATTGACTTTTTTTAGATAAATGAGTGAGAGGACAAATTTAGAGGACCTTGCTCATCAATGTGTTAACAGATCTGATTAAATGAATGAATATAATCTACAAACAAAAGCTGATTAGATTGATTCTCTGAGAATGAGCTAGGTAGAAATCAAATTTAATTTAAATATGAGATAATCAGTGATTTATTGGTGGAAGCGATACATCACCTGATAATAGTAGAAATCGGTTTATGGTTCGCATGATTTGATTGTGAGTTTCAGACCACAAATGTTTGAATAGAGTTCGGATGAGTGCAGAAAATAATCCAAATATAGGTCTGAATGTGGAGTCTATACAACAAATCAATTAAAGAAATGCGTTTTCCGTATAATCGGCTTAAAAGGGCCGATCACTACATGACTGGTGGCATCACTAGTAATGCATGTAGTGATGGCATCGTTCGCATCACAGTTTCACAAATCGCGCAATGAATAGAAGAGCACATATAGAGAGGACACACATATAGAGAGGACACACATATAGACTGCAGACTAATGTCGAGGCATCGCTTCGATTAGATTTGATAGAACTCGGAATGAGTCGGAATGAGTCGGAATGACTGCTATTTAATCCGCTTTCAATTTGTCAGTTGGGTTATAGTTATAGCCCATAAAAGACACACATCTTTGCTATTATGATAAAACACATTCATTCTAACGACCGATAGCTTAGTCTCGACATAATATCTGAAGAGAAGTAGTGATGACTCGCATGAATGGATTTACTTGAAATGCAATACACTTTCTCTACTTCTCTACTGTTTTCTCATTTCTTTTCTCAAATATTGGTTCAGATTATTCTCAATCGTGTTCTGATGGAAGTGACTCTGAGTTTAGACCCGATTCAAAGTCATCACAAAAAAGGATATCATCGCCGACTCCGACAGATATTATGATGAGATTCCAAAACAATTCAATGAAAACACAAAATCTTTTCGATTCGAGGCTTTCTTTTCCCTTAAGTGGCTGTCGATCCGTTCCCTTTCCATTTTTGGCGTCTCCTCTGTTTATAAGTCCAACACTTTTCAAACCAATTATATCAAACCCCATAAGTCATGACCGACCCCTCAATTTGTCGACGACCAGCACTACAGACGAATCAACCGGTTATGCGTCTCAACCGCCATCTAATCAACTCTTCCGGTCTTCGGCTACAAATCAATCCAATTCTTGTGAAGTCACTGAAAACAGTCAAACGGTGCGCCAACCAAACGCTCTGAAGAGGCCGTCACCCGGTCTTATGTGTGTTGTTTGTGGGGACACATCGAGTGGCAAACACTACGGTATACTCGCCTGCAATGGATGCAGTGGTTTCTTCAAAAGAAGTGTCAGAAGAAGACTTATTTACAGGTCTTTCGATTTGATCCTTAAATTTGTATTTAAATAAACAGAATTCGTAAAAATCGGTTCAAATAATTGAATAAAACTTCAGAATATTCTTTCATTCGTTGATTTCAATGTTTACTTTTGTCGAACAGATGTCAGGCGGGGATCGGGAGTTGTGTTATAGACAAACAGCATAGAAATCAATGCCAGTCGTGTCGACTTAAGAAGTGTATATCAATGGTATGTCTCTTCAATTCTTTGAAACTATTTTTTAACTTTAATTAATAAAAATGAAAAAATGATAAAAACTTAGAAATAATAAAAGATTAAAATTATTCATTTTATTTAATAATTACAAACACTTTTAAGATTTAATATAACATTAAAATTGATATAAAAGACAAATGAGAGAAGTTTTGGTGCGGCCTTTCGAACATAAATTTACATAGGCTATCTTAATCAAGCTCAATTAAATTATAGATTAAGTATGTTCAAGTTCCTAGACCCATAAAAGCAAAATAGTGACCAAGAGAAGGGCCAACAAATTCCTTCTCTTATTCTCCACTAAGCTGACGGACCTTGCCAAGTTCACTTTGGGCATGGGATTAGGCTTTCATGTTCTGCACAATTATCCAAAGGGACAAAAATAGTTGCGAATACCCCCACACTTCACATAACTGTTAAAATGATATCCAATTGATTCCCAAATTCTTTTCTCATATCTCCAATTCAATCAATAAGGGAATGAACAAGGACGGTTAGTATTTTAAATAATTATTCTGGTGATGCATTTTTGTCTATTGAATGAATTTCTGAATTTTACTTCTCTTTTAAGTGAAAACTTTTTTCGTAATTATATATATTTTTTTCGTTTAAATGTTTGAATAAATTTTATTCTAATCATTAATAATAATGATTATTACAATTGATTTAAAAGTTTTTTATTCTCTGATTTCAATTTTTGAAAAGCCGTCCAAAATGAACGACAGCCCAGAAATACAGGTATTAATTAGCGGACAGATTATGGAAAATAATATTTTTGTTTAATTTGTGAATAATTTTGATTGAAAGCAACGATAAGACCGGAAACTCTTATGAATGGCAGCGAAAGTGAAAGATTATTGAGAGACGGAGTGGCAGCCACTGTCGCCGCCGTCTTTGCCGCCGGAACTGGTATTTCCATATTTAATATTATGATTAAGTTTTTAATTTAGTCTTAAAAAATATTATCATTTTTTTGGTTTAAATATATTTTAGGGTTGCGTTCAATGAGTGGCAGTCGTTGTCATTCAATTGGTTTTTCGCAATCAAATCAATTGACGTCTGATATCAGAAATGCAATCAATGATAATAGAAGTCACGACAGACTCGAAAACAACCTAAAGGGTCAGTTAAACCTTTCTAATCAATATTTTTTTTAACCCCGAATATAATTGAATTTGAATATTCAACAATTGTTCATAAATTTAATGAATGATGAAGTTTCCAAGAAATTAGATTTAGATTAAACTTTAGTCAATTGTTTCTTTTGATAATTGTCGCCACAGATTCAATTGCAACACAAAAAAGGATATCATCGCCGACTCCAACAGATATTATGATGAGATTCCAAAACAATTCATTGAAAACACAAAATCTTTTCGATTCGAGGCTTTCTTTTCCCTTAAGTGGCTGTCGATCCGTTCCCTTTCCATTTTTGGCGTCTCCTCTGTTTATAAGTCCAACACTTTTCAAACCAATTATATCAAACCCCATAAGTCATGACCGACCCCTCAATTTGTCGACGACCAGCACTATAATCGAATCAACCGGTTATGCGTCTCAACCGCCATCTAATCAACTCTTCCGATCTTCGGCTACAAATCAATCCAATTCTTGTGAAGTCACTGAAAACAGTCAAACGTTGCGCCAACCAAACGCTCTGAAGAGGCCGTCACCCAGTCTTATGTGTGTTGTTTGTGGGGACACATCGAGTGGCAAACATTACGGTATACTCGCCTGCAATGGATGCAGTGGTTTCTTCAAAAGAAGTGTCAGAAGAAGACTTATTTATAGGTATTTTTGATTTAACTATTGGTCACTAAAACACAGAGTCTGTTAATATTTGTTTAATTATTTAAAGCATAAAATTTAGAGAACTACAGTAGGAATGGCCACCTTTTATGGAACTGGCTATTCTAAATACCTTCGATTCTTTGCAAAAATACTATTGAATCGTTTAGTTTCCAAATCATTATAAAATTCTTGGCAATAGACATGTTATTGTTAGGTGTATTGCAAGGTAGTGCCATTTAGGGGTTCGTAAGTTTTCAAAGTACCAGCACTATTATAAAACTGATCCGCACTAATTCAGGCTCAATCTCTTCCCTTTATTTTTGCTTCAAATGAATTTATAACTATTCTGTCGTTTATTCGATTTAAAGTATATTTTTGTCGAACAGATGTCAGGCGGGGACCGGGAGTTGTGTTATAGACAAACAGCATAGAAATCAATGCCAGTCGTGTCGACTCAAAAAGTGTATATCAATGGTATGTCTCTTTAGTTCTTTGCAAAACTTTCCTAACAAATTAAAAACAGAGAATATAATTAAAAGTTTAAAATTGGAATTATTTTTATTCTAGTATAATTTAAAACATTTTCGAGAATTCATAAAACATTAAAATAATATCAAATATTATTTTCCATTCATTCATATTTACAGTATAATCAAAAGTGAGAAAATATTTAAACTGTAATATACGTATTTATCTTGGTACTTTTATAGAATAGTAACTTTTGAATTCTAAATAAAAAAATTTAGAGTTGATATATTTTAATTCAAATTTTGTGATTAAATTACTCTCTTAATTATTCTATGCTTTCAATAAGGGAATGAACAAGGACGGTCAGTATTCTCAATAAACTGATGATAAATTGATTATCCATACATTTTGTCGTTTGACTAAATTATTTAAATTTTTGAAAAGCCGTCCAACATGAACGACAGCCCAGAAATACAGGTATTATACCCTTTTAATAGGGTTTGAAAAAATAATTTGTTTCTTATCTTTAATTCACGATTTATTTTGATTGAAAGCAACGATAAGACCCGAAACTCTGATGAACTACAGTGAGAGTCAAAGACGAATGCTGTGGGAGTCAGGAGTGGCGCACATCTAGAGCTGCCTTAAGATTGTTATTCGCTTTCGATATCATTATATTATATGAACTCAAAGTAACAAATAAGTGGAAAGTGACGCGCATTTCATAAACTTTAACATATATTCTGTTTTGTGTCAATTCAACTGATTATTGCATTATATTTGACAATAGGACTAAAAATCGGTCTGAAAAGTCAAATATAACCTAAATAACCAAGTTCAGTTCAGTTCAGTTCAGTTCAGTTCATATTTTTTAGTGTTCGTTAGTTTCGGTGAACGATCCGGACATCAATCAGATGAATGAAATGTGAAATACTTTGGTTATTCAAAAATAGATATTTTCTGCAAATGGATAAACCCTTTGTTTTTCGCGCAAATATTTATTGCTTTTTGGTGAGTACTCCTATTAATTGCTAGATTATTATCATTGAATTTTGAAAGATTCTAAAGCTTTAAATATTAAAATTAAATTCTTTTGAAAAAATAATTCAAAATTGAAGACTCACTTTTCATTTACAATACATTTGGGAATAGTTTTTAATAAAACTTATGTTAAATAAGTCATTCGTTTTGCATTATATTCAATGGAATGAAATATAATTATAACAAAATTCATTCAGAATATGATTATAGTATTGTAAATATGAGTATTGATAATAAAATGTTACTATAAAATGCCATATATTTAGCAGCTCTAAAAATATTCCTTTACAAATTGATACTTGAAAAAGTGATTTGCCAAGGTGGTATTATCAGAGATTTTATTCGAGAGGAATTAACCAAGATAAACCAAATTTAAAATAATTTAGATAAATATGATTGTTAATTTAATAGTTCCTGATCGAAAAAATAGCAAGAATTCATCATTTAATTTCGCTGATCCAATAAAAGAACTTGATTATTTCTTATGAAACCTTTTTAATAAAATTCAAATTTTGAATATTTTATTTTTAAATTGTTAAGAGTTTAGATGAAATGATGTATAGAATATTTGATGGTCTCCTCACTATTAGTAGTCATATAATGATAGAAACCATTAAAGTTGAACTTTCATCATAGCAGCTAGTACATTTTGACTTTAATGAGATAACAATCTTAGCAAAGAGTTATTCAAATCAGAATATTTTTGGTCTATTTTCTACAAAAAGCAAGTGGGAGAGAGAGGGGGAGGGGAGAGAGAGAGAGAGAGAGAT